>SKCR01033582.1:0-83678 GCA_019454045.1 Zanthoxylum bungeanum | reverse complement strand
AATATATTCGATATATTAAACGAATTGGATTTCGACGCGGAATTGAAATTGGATTTTAATTCGGGCAAACGAATTAATTTAGAATTAATTTGTTGGCGACGTGAATAGTGAAATCGCTAGGCGTAATCATTTAATTACGAAGCAACGGTAAATTTGCTAATTAGGAATTAGCGAACCCGAGCCCGAGTGTGATTGCGAGCGCATTCGCATTTCGAATTCGAGTGCGGCAACGCAAGTCACATCAAGCGTCAAATCATTCGTCACATCAAACGTCAAATGAAATGTCACTTTGAGTGATGTGATTGATTGATTGAAAGACATGTCACTTTAATAAAGTGAAAATAAATAGTGATGTGTTTTTGGTGAAATAGTGTAAGTGGGTGGAAAGTATTTACCAATTGATTTTAATTAATTATTTGGTAAATGTTTTTTGTATATTTTATGGTAAAAATATATAAACCTTTTTGGAAAAGGTTTCACCAACCATTACAACACTTTCACTCCTCTTTTCTCTTTCATTATTCACGCCCAAATGGGCAGTAAAATGCTCACTGTTTTCTTTCTTCATTTTGGGCGTGAGTTTGGGAAGCAATGTGCTTGATTTTGTGGCAAAAATCAAGAAGAGCTAGCACTCCGAGAGACTTGCGAAGGTGGTAGGGAGGTTCACCCATGAGTCGGGAACCATTCGACGAAGATTCGAAGCTCAAAACTTGACTCAAAACTGCAAAACTGAACTGTCAAGGCAGTGGACTGCACTGCAGTTGCGTTTTTGCAAGGGAGAAATCATTTCGTTTGTTGCCGATTCGTCTCAACCGATCGATGTGAGTATTCCGCTACCTCCTTTGATGTATTCACACATGTATTTCATGTCTTGTTTGATCTTGGGACCTAGATATAACCTAACAGAACTAGTACTCTTAAATGCTGCAGCTATCGGGATAGTATGACTAGGTCATGATTATCCCATTACATAGACTAGTTGATAGTGATCCGATATATGCTTCGTATGGGGCAGACACAATCCATCCAGCCCTAGGCCTAGCATGTGACATCCGTACTGGATCGTATTACGCAATCATTGTATATATACTACGCCTGACACAGATTATGTATTCCTCATTGAATATTTCTGGAGAATTGGGTAGGTACGGTGCTTTGCTAGAAGCCAACCATGTCTTGTAAATCGGTGAGAACGTGGTACCAGGTACACACGTGTTCGGATAGTCCGACAACAGTATGTTACTGCCAACATATCCAGGGATCTATTGGGTCGCTTCCCAAAGATTCACACGATGACATTTGACTCAAACAGAATTAATCTGGGATTAATTATGAGAGAGAAAATTAATCTGAGATTAATTACGGCATAATTTATCTGAGATTAAATTCGTCTAAAGAGAGAACAACACGATTAATTTAGAATTAATCGGCAAAGTAAATTTAATAGTTAAATGGGATTTTACTATTTAATTTATTTAAGTGGGCTAAAATAATATATTGGATATATTAATTGAAATTGGATTTCAATGCGGAATTGAAATTGGATTTTAATTCAAGTGAACAAATTAATTTGGAATTAATTCGCAAGCGACTTTCGTAATAATTTTGCTAGGCATTATTATTGAATTAAATTGGATTTAAGTACGTCGCAACGGAAAATTCGTTTAGTCAGATTAAACCAACCGGGCCCAATGTGTGTTGTGTAAGCCAAATAATTTGGAATTTAAAGTGGTGAGACCCACTTTACTTACATCAATTGTTTGACAATTGATGGAAGTAGTTGGATGCAATTAACGAATTCTTTTTCATTGCACCAACCTTGTTTTGGAAAACAATGACACACCAATTTTTGGAAAATTGAAAACAACTTTTTCTCTCATTCTCTCTCCCAAAAACCGTGAGCCATCTTCTTCCTTGTGAAAATTTTGCTTCACAAATTGTTCAAGCTAGCACTTAAATGAGTCAAAGAAAGGTGATAGGGAAACTCACCCAAGAGTTTGGAACTCAACAACAAAGCTTGGAGCTTCTACATCAAATAAAGTTTGAATTTTCTCATCATCCTTCAATTGAGTATTTCTGCAACTCTACTTGAATTATTCACACACAAATCATTGTTTAGGATCCTTGGCAAGTCTTAGAGATACTAATAGGAGAGTCATCAGTTACTATAAAAATAAGTACTTATGTTAATTAAACTTGAAGATAAAAAAAAAATTAACCACGAGGATGATAACATAACATGACATGACATGACGATGATTTAGAGATGAGGAGAAATAATTCAAACCTGAAAGAGTTAATAGATGATGGTGAAAAATACGTTGGAGTGAAAAATTGTAAATGTTGAGAGAGACAGCTGCAAGTGTGAAAGTAAATTGTAAAATAAAATTAGATTAGATGTTTTATATAGTTATTTTTAGGATTTGCTTTATACGTAGTTAATTATTAAAAAAAAAACCTTTTTGATTAACATTTTTGTACAAAATTTAAGGATAAACTTATAACATAATTAAACAAATATTAAACAAATTCAATTCATTTATATTTATTTAATATATGAATTTTAAGCGTATAAATGAATTAATGACCCATTTATAAACAAATTATTTTTTTTAAAAACGAATCGATTTAAACGAATAAACGAATCTTGACCTAAACTGCGCTCTTGAGATCAAGAACGAACTTATTGAGATAAACAAACTTTGGACTAATTTTCCTAAATTGTAAAAAGTATAGAGAACCCAATGTTATTATCCAAATAAAAAGTCACGGTCTCCATCTCTTCCATTTTAAGAACTCTCACTTCCGCAGTCGCTTTGACCTAAATAATCCAACGGAGAGGATTTATTCCCACTTTTTGGAGGAAGAGATCATGACCGTCAAATTAACTCCTTTATATTCTTAACTCCCATTCTGTTTCACACTCTCTTTCCGCTCCCCCCTTCACTCTCGACTCCTCTCTCTTTGGGAAACCGCTTCTCGTCGAACCGAAAGTGGTTTTCCGAGCGGTTATTTTTTCTTTTTGCGGTACGGCCTCGGCGATTCGGAGCGGTCTCGATCGTTAATTAATTATCGGTTTGTAATTTTATTTTTAAAATTGTTTTGTTCTTCGCTTTCGTTTGTAAGTCAAGGAAAAAGCAAATTCGCAGAAGATTTTTTTTTTTTTTTTTTTTTTTTTTCTTATTCACTTCACTAATCTTTACTTTCAAAATATCATTTTATTTCAATTTTTCAGTATATAAATTTGAAGTAAAAAAAGATTTTGCTTGACTTTTTATTTTTTTTTTCCTTTTAAAAATGGAGACATTTTCGTTTTTAATTTGTTTTTACATAAACCAAAATTTTATTTTTATTTTTTTAAAAAATACATTTTAAAAATTGAATTTTTTTATTTAAATTAAAAACTCTCAAAAGTAAGTGTTTTTATGAATTTGGATGTCAATTTCAAGCTGTATTATTATGATTTTATTTTATTTATTTATATTTTTAAAATTTTATGAGCAATTAAACGTGGCTTTCTCATAAAATCGAAACTTTTGCTTTTGTCTGTCGGTGTATACTATATTCGATTTTCTGAATAAAATATCTGGACTTTTTAAATTTTTTAGTCGTCTGAAGAATTTTTGAAGAGTAATTAAGATAAATTTAATATAGTTCAAAAACCGCTTAATTGGCGGGAATCGAATCTTTTCTCGCAGGTACCGTTTAGCATCGTGTTAACCTTGCGGCCGCGTTGCATTTTAGTGTTCTCGCATTTTTTTAAAATTTTTTGTAGTTACAGCTAATTATTTTTCCTTTGTCCATTTATATAGGATTGTAAGTGGGTGCTCGAAGTTGAAGGTATATGTTAAATGGCTGGCGAAAAGGAATATCAATAAAAAGGTATC
Organism: Zanthoxylum bungeanum; assembly: GCA_019454045.1. Lineage (NCBI taxonomy): Eukaryota > Viridiplantae > Streptophyta > Magnoliopsida > Sapindales > Rutaceae > Zanthoxylum > Zanthoxylum bungeanum. Next base: position 79,791 of record SKCR01033582.1, on the reverse strand, counting down.
CGTTAAATTTGCTATGCTACTAGGTTCTAAAGAATTGACCCAGTTGAGCATTGTTGATGGTGTTTTTTGAGCATTACGGTATTCACAGTATTTGAGCCAGCACGACAAGGGCATAGGGGTAATTTCCGTTCTCTGGTTGACATTATGGTCAGACCGACCACGTTATGGTCAGACCGACCACATTATGAAAAGACCGACCACATTATGGAAGGACCGACCACTTTGGTACAGATGACTAAGCATTACAGAGGGCGGCAAAGACACTCTCAGCATAGAAGGATCGCCATGACCGACCTCATGCATGCCGACCAGGTAGCAAGGCGTGTTCAGGAAGAAAGAGCATCCTATCTTTTCGGATAATGAGACAAAATTATCCTACTATCACGGGAAAACTGGTGGAATTAGTATTTTGATAGGAAAAAAGGAGTAAAGGTGACTTGAAATTAGGAAACCTTGTAAGAAAAGGAGATTGGCTCAACTAGGAAGCCTTGTAGGAAAAGGAGTCTAAATTCTGTTATTATAAATAGGAGGGCAGGGCATGTGTAAAGGGGACATCTAAGAAATCATCACAAGAGTGAAAGATTCGAATTGTAAAGTTCCAATCTGTAAGAGCGAAAGAGAGGCCTGAGAAGTGTATTGGAGTAATAAAGAGCACCACCCTGTTCTTTCCCGTGGACGTAGGTCGGATCCCAAAAATCCACCGAACCACGTTAAATCACCTTGTCTGATTGGCGTATTTTCTTGTTTTCCGCTAAATTTGCTTTTGGTCCCCCATAACCAAACAAATTCACAGTTGAAGGAGGATTCCCTCGGAGGTGATATTCCCATATTACCCTGAGACCAAAATCCACCGTCAACAGTTGGCGCCGTCTGTGGGGAACTTCAAAAAGCAGTTCACGTGATAAGACGAATGGCGGAAGACGGAGATCACCAACCAGGAGGTCCGGCAATAGACTGGATGAGAAGAATGGAAGATAACATGAGAACTGTGATGGAACGACTAGAAAGAATGGGAGGAGCGGACAACGAGAAACCAGAAACCAGGGCCGACCAGAAGAGAAAAGAAAGAGGGAAAAGAATAGCAGATGTAAGCGAGGACGAGGAACCTAGAAAAAGAGGCCCTTATGGGGTAAGATCAGAAGTGGTAGGAAGAGAACCGCGATCAGAAGGCACATGGGAAGAAGAGGAGGAACAAACACCCGATCCCTCCTCCGACAGTTTTTACAACTCCAAAAGAGAAGATAGAAAGTACGACGAAGACATACAGGAGACCTCCGAGCTCATGGAACGCCACACCCCGAACAACAGACGAACAGAAAGACACCAAAGGCGACACGGGGGGACAGCCCATGGAATAAAATCTTGGTTAAGAAAAGAGATGACCAGATGGGGAGAAGGCCTCAAGGTCGGCGCGGGAAACACCGGAGGCGAGGAAGAAAGATCTCCCCTTGCAGAAGAGATAAAAACAGCACAGTTCCCAAAACGGTTTAACATGCCGACCATAGCACCATACAAAGGCCATTCCGACCCAAAGTCCCACATTGAGAATTTTGTCCTCCTGATGGAAGTACAGGGGGTAACGGGCGACACCGTATGCAAAGTATTTCCCTTAACTTTGGGTGGACCTGCCATCCTATGGTATAGAAGTCTGGCCCCGGGGAGCATCCAGAGCTTCTCCCAGCTAAAGAAATCGTTCATCCGACACTTCAAAGGAGCCTGCACCCCTAAAAAGACAATAGGAGAATTAAGGCTCATAAAACAGGGAGACGACGAAACACTAAGAAGCTTCATTGAAAGGTACCACAACGCCGTACTCGAGGTCGGAGGATACGAATCCCAAGAGGCCCTGGAAAGTCTGAAAGGAGCCCTAAGGGTCGGGAAACTCTGGACCCACCTGAGAATCCATGAAACACCGGACTACGCTACCGCACTGGAGATAGCCAGGAAGTACGTCCTGCTAGAAAGCGAAGAAAAAGTATCCCGGAGGGGGACTACCACCCGAGAAAGGTTGATAAGGAGGGAAGACCACCGGCGTCCGGAGAGAGAATTCCGAAAGTTCAACCCAAGACCCAAGGAATTCAAGCCGATGGCACAGAAGGACCAAGGAAAAAGACCCACAACTCAGGTAAACCACGTGGTTCGAGAGGAGACATATATCCCTTTGAGCAAGCCACCAGGAGAAATCATCATGGAAATACGGGAGAAAGGTCTCTTAATAGAACCAGACCTCAGGAGGTTTCCCCCAGACAGAAAAAACAAAAGGTCCTACTGCCTACATCACAACCTAAAAGGGCACACAACCGATGAGTGCAAGGATCTACGGGAACAGATGGAGGACCTAGCCCGGAACGGGTATCTGAACAATTACATCGACCACGAAACCATGGCCGCCAGACAAAGGGCAAGGAATCGAGGGATAAACGTCATCGCAGGAGGGGCAACGCTGGCCGGAGACTCCAATCGGTCAAGAAAGAATTACAGCCGAGCACGGGGGACGGAGGTGCTAAAAACAGAAAAAATCCCAAACTCCCAAGGGAATCGGTCAACACCCATTATGTTCACCGATGAGGACGCTCAGGGGGTAAGTTTCCCCCACGATGACGCACTGATAAAAAAGCAACAATCGGCGGCACAGAAGTAGACCGAATCCTGGTGGATCCTGGGAGCGCGGTAGACATAATTTCCAAAGAGACATTAGAGGACCTGGGAGTAGAATGCACAGCCCTCACCAAAGACAGCACCCCCCCCTGTACGGATTCGGGGTTCAACGGTTCATCCCCCTGGGAAAGATCCAGTTAGCAGTAACGATCGGGACTGCCCCCAAAACACGAACAGTCATGATAAACTTCACCGCGGTAGACTGCATGGGCAGTTACCAAGTCATTGTCGGCCGACCCTTCATGATGAAAACCAAGGCCGCAATGTCGTGTCATTACTTGAAATTGAAGTTCCCCACACGGGAAGGGATCGGAATCGTGTGCGGGAGCCAGAAAAAAGCCCGCAGCTGCTTCGCCACTTTCTCACGAGAAACCCTCTGCGTGGAAAGAGGCATCAAGAAGAGACAGAGAGACGAGGATGATGAAAATACCAGGAAAAAACCTGCTCCTCGGCCCGACAAAGCTGCACGGCTCGGATCAGCCGAAGAGTTGGAAGAAGTCAAATTATTCGGGCCAGAGAAGAACATAAAAATAGGAGGAAGTCTAGACAAAGCCCTAAGAAAAGACTTATTGGAATGCCTGCAAAAGTACCCCGACGTTTTTGCATGGGGACACGATGACATGCCCGGAATCGACCCAAAATTCATAAGCCATCGCTTAGCGGTGAACCCATTACATAAGCCAGTAAAACAGAAGAGGAGAATATTCAACCAGGAGCGATGCGGAGCAATATCAACCGAGGTGGAAAAGTTGCTGAAAGCCGGCTTTATCCGAGAAGTAAAATACCCAGAATGGGTGTCCAATGTGGTACTGGTGAAAAAGTCTAACGGGAAGTGGAGAATGTGCGTAGATTTCACCGACCTCAACAAAGCATGTCCAAAAGACAGCTTTCCCCTCCCAAATATAGACCAACTGGTAGATACCACCGCTTGCCAAGGGCTGCTAAGCTTCATGGACGCCTTCTCAGGATACAATCAAGTCAAGATGTACCCTGCAGATGAGGAGAAGACCACCTTTATTACTGACCAAGGGCTATACTGCTATAAAGTAATGCCTTTTGGATTAAAAAACGCAGGGGCAACCTTCCAAAGACTGGTGAACAAAGTTTTCAAACCGCTCATCGGCACGACCATGCTGGTATATGTCGACGACATGATAACAATGTCAGAGGAGCCAAGAGACCATATAGCCGACCTGAAGAAAACTTTCGAACTCCTGAGGAAGCACAATTTAAAGCTCAATCCAGAGAAGTGCACATTCGGGGTAGCCTCGGGAAAATTCCTAGGCTACATGGTAAGTTCACGAGGCATTGAAGCAAACCCGCAAAAGACAAGGCCGTGCTACCTGAAGTCTCCCCGGACAGTTAAGGAAGTGCAAAGCCTTACGGGAAGAATCGCCGCACTCAACCGGTTCATCTCACGAGCAACCGACAAGTGTCATCATTTCTTCAAAGTCATCAAGAAAACTCAAAAAGGGGTCGACTGGACACCCGAGTGCGAAGAAGCCTTCCAGCACCTAAAACAATACCTGGCGCAGCCCCCTCTCCTAGCCAAACCCCTCCCAGGGGAGACACTATATCTATACCTGGCCGTCTCGAAGCACGCAGTGAGCTCGGCACTAGTACAAGAGACCGACCACGTCCAGAAACCAGTTTACTACGTCAGTAAAGCCCTGCTGGACGCAGAAACTCGATACCCCGTGCACGAACTCGTCGCCCTATCACTGGTCACCACGGCTCGGAAATTACGACCCTACTTTCAAGCCCATCCGATCAAAGTATACACGGATTTTCCCCTGAGACAAATCTTGCAGAAACCAGAGGCCTCAGGGAGGCTGATGAAGTGGTCAGTGGAAATAAGCGAGCATGACATCTCCTACCTCCCAAGAACAGCAATAAAAGGGCAGGCCTTAGCAGACTTCATAGCAGAGCTCACAGAACCACAGGTCTTAGCCGTAGAAGAAGACAAATGGGAAATGTCTGTAGACGGGTCCGCAAGCTCGCACGGCTACGGAGCGGGGATAGCACTAAAAAGTGAAAAGGGAGAAGAAATACTGCTCGCCCTCAAATTCGCCTTCAAAACCACGAACAATGAAGCAGAGTACGAAGCGATACTGGCCGGACTAAGACTATGCACAGTAGTAGGAGTCCGCAATGTAGTGATCAGAAGTGATTCTCAGCTAGCAATACAACAGCTGAAAGGAGACTTTCAAGCCAGAGAACCGGCCATGGTAGCTTACTTAGCCGAAGTAAAGAAGTGGGTGGAGAAGGTAGGAAATGTACTCTTCAAACAAGTCGGACGAGAAGACAACTGCGAAGCAGATTCCCTGGCCAGACTTGCCTCTTCAATGAAGGCAGAAAACCCCAGATTAATCCCCCTTATATACCTCCAAGAAAGGAGCATAGGGGCGACCGAGGTGGATGTACTAGAAGAAGAAGGCAAAGATTCATGGATGCAACCGATCAGGAGGTACCTGGAAACAGGAGAAACCCCTAAATAAAAAGGAGGCCAGGAAGCTGAAGTTCAAGAGTACCAAGTTTTCCCTAATTGGAGGAGTACTCTACCGGAGAGGATACACCGTACCCCTCCTAAGATGCTTAGCACCAGAAGAAGCGGACTACGTGCTCAGGGAGATTCACGAGGGCATCTGCGGAAGCCACGCCGGGGGAAGATCGATCGCCTTCAAAGCCTTAAGACAAGGATTTTACTGGCCAACCATGCACAAGGATGGCGTGAAGATAGCACGGAAATGCGAGGGATGCCAAAAGAATGCCAACCTCCACCACCAGCCAGCAGAAAAGCTGACCACCATATCCAGCCCCTGGCCCTTCGCCCAGTGGGGGCTAGACATTATAGGGCCGATGCCGAAAGGACGAGGTCAGGCGAAATATGCGATCGTGGCCATAGACTACTTTACCAAATGGGTGGAAGCAGAACCATTGTCCATCATCTCGGAAAAGAAAGCCACAGAGTTCCTTAAGAGAAATATAATTTGCCGGTTCGGAATCCCCCAGGCAATCATCACCGACAACGGGAAACAATTTGACAGCAGGGGATTTAGAAAACTCTGCGAAGACCTCCAGATAACCTTAAAATTCGCCTCGCCAGCCCATCCCAAGTCGAACGGGCAGGTTGAAGCCACCAACAAAACCATCAAGTCAAACTTGAAAGCAAGGCTCGGATCGAGCAAAAGCCTATGGGTCGAGGAACTACCAGAGGTGCTGTGGGCACACCGAACGACCTTCAAGGACTCAACAGGAGAGACACCCTTCTCCCTGTCATACGGATGTGAGGCCGTCATCCCAGCAGAGATCGGAATATCAACCCACCGGGTCCGCCACTTTGAAAGCGAACAGAACGAAGAACTCATCAAAAATCACCTCGACCTGGTCGAAGAAAGAAGGGAACAGTCAGCAGTAAGAGCAGCCATCTACCAACAAAGGATGGCCCGATTCTATAACAAGAGAGTTCGGACCCGCTCCTTCCTACCAGGTGATCTAGTGCTAAGAAGAGTGACCATGAACACCCGACGACCCGAAGAGGGCTCGTTAGGCGCCAAATGGGAAGGACCTTACAAGATCGCTGAGATAGTAAGACCTGGGGCCTACATCCTGGAGCAACTGAACGGCAAGAGATTGAAAAAGCCATGGAACACCGAGATGTTAAGAAAGTACTTCCCATAAAAATCAACTTGCTCTTTTTTTTTTCCTTTTTTCTTCTGTGCAGAAGCTAAAACGCCAGAAGTGCTGTTGTAAAAGGGGCGGTCCGCCCCCAAACATGAATAAAATTCTTTTTTCGGACGAATTTCGCCCGCTGAGGCCGCTTATTTACACAGCTCGGGGTCGGGCATGTCCCACCGAGTCTGTCTTTGGACTGGGGACGTAACATTCCCCCAGGCCAAGTGATTTAAACAGCTCGGGGTCGGGCGATGTCCACCGAGTCTGCCCTTTGGACTGGGGACGTAACATTCCCCCAGGGCCAAACAGCTCGGGTCGGGCGATGTCCCACCGAGTTTGCTCTTTGGATGGGACGTAACATCCCCCAGGGCCAAACAGCTCGGGGTCGGGCGATGTCCCACCGAGTTTGTCTTGGACTGGGACGTAACATCCCCCAGGCCAAGTGATTGAAACAGCTCGGGTCGGGCGATGTCCCACCGAGTCTGCCCTTGGACTGGGGACGTAACATTCCCCCAGGGCCAAGTGATGAAACTCTCGGGTCGGGCGATGTCCCACCGAGTCTGCCCTTTGGACTGGGGACGTAACATCCCCCAGGGCCATCGGGGTCCCCACCGAGTCTGCCTTTGAACTGGGGACGTAACATTCCCCCAGGCCAATCAGCTCGGGGTCGGGCGATGTCCCACCGAGTCTGCCCTTTGGACTGGGGACGTAACATTCCCCCAGGGCCAAGTATTGAAACAGCTCGGGGTCGGGCGATGTCCCACCGAGTCTGCCCTTTGGACTGGGGACGTAACATTCCCCCAGGGCCAAACAGCTCGGGGTCGGGCGATGTCCCACCGAGTCTGCCCTTTGACTGGGGACGTAACATTCCCCCAGGCCAAGTGATTGAAACAGCTCGGGGTCGGGCGATGTCCCACCGAGTCTGCCCTTGGACTGGGGACGTAACATTCCCCAGGGCCAAACAGCTCGGGGTCGGGCGATGTCCCACCGAGTTTGCCTTTTGACTGGGGACGTAACATTCCCCCAGGGCCAAGTGATTGAAACAGCTCGGGGTCGGGCGATGTCCCACCGAGTCTGCCCTTTGGACTGGGGACGTAACATTCCCCCAGGGCCAAGTGATTGAAACAGCTCGGGGTCGGGCGATGTCCCACCGAGTCTGCCCTTTGGACTGGGGACGTAACATTCCCCCAGGGCCAAGTAATTGAAACAGCTCGGGGCGGGCGATGTCCCACCGAGTCTGCCCTTTGGATGGGGACGTAACATTCCCCCAGGGCCAAGGGTCGGGAGATGTCCCACCGAGTCTGCCCTTTGGACTGGGGACGTAACATTCCCCCAGGGCCAAGTGATTGAAACAGCTCGGGGTCGGGCGTGATGAGTTTGGCCGGCATGTCCCACCGAGGCCAAGTAATTGAAACAGCTCGGGGTCGGCGATGTCCCACCGAGTTGCCCTTTGGACTGGGGACGTAACATTCCCCCAGGGCCAAGTGATTGAAACACAGCTCGGGGTCGGGCGATGTCCCACCGAGTCTGCCCTTTGGACTGGGGACGTAACATTCCCCCAGGGCCAAGTGATTGAAACAGCTCGGGGTCGGGCAATGTCCCACCGAGTCTGCCCTTTGGACTGGGGACGTAACATTCCCCCAGGGCCAAGTAATTGAAACAGCTCGGGGTCGGGCGATGTCCCACCGAGTCTGCCCTTGGGACTGGGGACGTAACATTCCCCCAGGGCCAAACAGCTCGGGTCGGGCGATGTCCCACCGAGTCTGCCCATTTGAACTGGGGACGTAACATTCCCCCAGGGCCAAGTGATTGAAACAGCTCGGGGTCGGGCGATGTCCCACCGAGTCTGCCCTTTGGACTGGGGACGTAACATTCCCCCAGGACCGAGTGATTGGAACGGCTCGAGGTCGGGCAACGTCCCACCGAGTCTACCTTCTAGACTGGGGACGTAACATTCCCCCCAGGACATTGGAATAACTCGGGGTCGGGTTACGTCCCACCGAATCAACCGCTTTGGTCTGGGGAGGTGACATTCCCCCAGAAACTAAGTCGAGCGCCCGGCTCAGAGACAAGCTACGCCCCACCGGAGCAGCTCTGCGAACCGGGGACATAACTTTTCCCCAGGTTCAGATGCCTTACCCTTCCCGGGGTCAATCCAGACCCCTCTAACTCATGCTAACCCCTGATGGGCCTTAAAAAATTACAAGGATGACAAGGAGCATAAAAGGAGAAGAAGAAAAAAGTAAATAGACATAAATGCATAAATGTATACGAATACAAGATTGTAATATTATTACAAAAAGTTTCCAAGTGTACATAGGGCCCCGGTAGGGTTACCCTTTCTCATGCATCCCGCGCAGGGGCAAGATTTTCTTCCTCAGTTGGTTCAGATGGCGGAAGGGGCGGCTCGGCATCAGGAGGAGGAGCTGCAACCTCGGCATCAGGAGGAGGGATCTCAAGGCAGTCCTCGTCCACGGCAGGAACCTCCGATCCTTCTTCAGGAGGAACCTCGGGAGCCGGAACGACCGAGATGGGGGCGGGATCCATCACCTCCTCAGGTGGAGGAGGGATCCACTTTCGAAACTCGTCCTCAGAAATGTCCCCCTTGCAGTAACTGATGGCCGCGTAGATAGGGTCCATATTCAGGCTCGGCAGCACCATCGGTATCATCTCGGCACAGTCGCCAACTCCCTCGAGACGGATGGCCTCCTTCTCGGCCTCAAGATCAGCCTCTCTCTTTTCCAGCTCGATCTCTCTCTCCTCAAGATCAATCTCCCTCTCCTCGAGCTCAGTTTTCTTCCTCTCAAGACTGTCCCGGACCCGAGCAACCTCCTCATCTTTGCTCTTCAATTTGGCCTCAACCTTGGCCACCTTCCCCCTCAAGACCCCAATTTCGGATTGGGCAGCCTTCAGGTCCTCCCGGATACTATCAGCAAGTTTCCTTTCTACCACGGCAGCTGCTTTGAGAGCCTTGTTCGTTTTGAAATTCTCAACAGCGGCCGCCTCGTGATTCTTGATCTCCTCTTCCCGATCAGCCAATTTTGCCTCCACCTCGGAGAGACGATTTTGGAGCCTCTGGGCCAGACCGCCCTCGGACAGCAGGGTCAGAAGAAGGCCCTTGTTCTTGGCCATAAGGTAGTTGGCCTGCACACAAAAAGGAAGGAAGAAGTTAAAACAAGAAAAGAAAGAACCAGAATCCAAAAAACCGAGAAGGAGAGTGAAAATACCTTGGCCATCTGAGAACTCATCTCAGCCACAACGCCTTCAGGAGATACGTCCTCGTACCTCGAGACCTCCTCCGGGGGAACCACCTCGGCCAGTTCATTAAAAGCCGGCAATAGGTGAGAAGTAGCCTCCCGGACGCCCTCTCCCAAGTCATCCATCCCGAGAACCACAGGGCCCTTCCGTTTCTTGGAGGAACTATCAGAGGACTTCCTTCCCCTGCGAATGTCTTTCTTCTTGACCAAAGCAGCTCCTTCGATCTCTCCCTCCTGGGCCAACTCGGCCTCCTCGTCCCGAACTGACGCCTCCTCTTCCTAGGAGGCTTCGGCGGACTGGCCAGATGAGCAGATCCTGATGATTGTCCACCAGAAGGCGAGGGTAGTCCCCGAGCACTCGTTTGGACTTGTCCAGGAGATATGTTCTCAGCAAGATCAACCCGAGCCCGAGAAGCTTCAGCATCAGAATGACCGGCCTTCTTCACAGTGCCGGCCAACTTCTCGAGAAATTTCGGCCTCTTCGACATGCCTACAAAAAAGGGGCAGAGAAAATAAAGTCAAAACCAGAGCGTATGAACAGAAGAGAAAACAAGGAAGAAAGACATCAAAACAAACAAACAAGGAAGACAAAGCATCCAGCAGACCTCCACCAATCCGACCCGAGGCCTCCGGAGGGGCGACCCGAATAAGGCCCGAATCGACAAAGGCCCCATCATTAACCAACTCCTTCCAATGAGCAGCATACCTCCGAGCCCAATGTACCCGCCTCCGGACTTGACGAGAAACCTTGGGAGCATCTCGCCAACAAGCTGGGAGGAACCAGAGAAGTTAAAAAACCTAAAAGAAACTAGAGAACGGGAACAAAGAAAGAAATGAAATGGGTGTCAGACTCCTAACCTCCAGCCCGAAAGACGTCTGGAACCGAGACATCCTCCTCAAACGATCTCAGGACCCGACCCCAATCCCCAGTAGCCCAGAACCAAAAGTCCTTAAAATTCTTGTTAGAGTCAGGAAGTTTCTGGACGAGATTGGACGAGCTGTCATAGGCAGAGAGGTAATACCAACCATAATGAGTCTTTGGGTTGGATTTCAAACGATATAGCCTCTTCACTTCTTCCAAGCAAGGGACACCCAAACCTGCCCGATGCCAAACCACGTAAATACCGGCCACAATCCTCCAACTATTCAAACTTAATTGGCAAGGGGCAATCTCCATCTCAGCAAGCATCCAAGCAAAATAACGCTGCATCGGCAGACGTAGCCCACACTCGAAGAAAATAGGAAGAAGTGCCACCGAGCCCTCGTCAGGCTGACTGGCACGATCCATTGGGCCAGGAACTTCAAGAGCAATATCTATTGGAATGCTGTATCGTTGTCGCAACAGCTCCAGGTCATCCTCAGTTATCTTAGAAGGACGATTCATATCCAAAGCCGACGACCCAAGCTCCCCGGGCTCTGGGTCCTTCCGAGGAACCCTCTGATGATAGGAGTCATTCTCGACCTCGGAAGGAGTGGGGGTAGTATCAAGATCTTCTACACTAGGCGCCCCCGAGCCCGAGGAAAGCTCTTCAGCAGGGGGAGTTGGAGATTTTGACAGGCCTCTCAGATGAAGAATTACCATCAGACATCCCTGACACCCAGAAAAACAGAGAAGGAGGGAGAATCAGTCTACGAGAAGCTACCCACGGTACCCGTACTAAACTAAACATAAAGTCTCTAAAGAAGTGCCCTAAAAGCAAAGACCCAGCAAAACTACAAGTCTCTACCTAAGCAAAACAAGCAAAAAATCACAAACACAACAAGAGAAAGAGATCACTCAGAAGACTTACTTGTTTTTCTCAAAAGCAAGAAGCTATTCGCTGTGGAGATGCTCGTTCCTTAGGTGCTCGGCGAGGAAAGAGAAAATAAAGACAGCAATTGGGTCCCGGGAAAACGGAGTTAAAAAGATTGTAAGGGAAATTGCAGAAGAGAAGAAGAAATTGCCGAAAAATGGAACAGTGAAACCCTCGTTCTCTTATAGTCGCCCTGGGGTGTATATCGCCGTCAGTTTTAGCGGGAACCCGGCGGATTTTCGACAAGTGTCGAAAGTTAGAAGAAACCCTAAAGTTGATTTGATGGGCATTTAAGAAGACGTGACGGTTGTGCGTCTCGAGGAAAGACGAGTGGAGCGGCAAAGAAAAATTCCTTTTTTGTATTCTGGGACGACTACTTACAGGGACAGTCAGCACACCCTCTTCCTATAGTTCCCGGCACCAACTCACATACTCGTTGGAACCGAGAACTAGGGGACAGATGTTGATGGTGTTTTTTGAGCATTACGGTATTCACAGTATTTGAGCCAGCACGACAAGGGCATAGGGGTAATTTCCGTTCTCTGTTGACATTATGGTCAGACCGACCACGTTATGGTCAGACCGACCACATTATGAAAAGACCGACCACATTATGGAAGGACCGACCACTTTGGTACAGATGACTAAGCATTACAGAGGGCGGCAAAGACACTCTCAGCATAGAAGGATCGCCATGACCGACCTCATGCATGCCGACCAGGTAGCAAGGCGTGTTCAGGAAGAAAGAGCATCCTATCTTTTCGGATAATGAGACAAAATTATCCTACTATCACGGGAAAACTGGTGGAATTAGTATTTTGATAGGAAAAAAGAGTAAAGGTGACTTGAAATTAGGAAACCTTGTAAGAAAAGGAGATTGGCTCAACTAGGAAGCCTTGTAGGAAAAGGAGTCTAAATCTGTTATTATAAATAGGAGGGCAGGGCATGTGTAAAGGGACATCTAAAAATCATCACAAGAGTGAAAGATTCGAATTGTAAAGTTCCAATCTGTAAGAGCGAAAGAGAGGCCTGAGAAGTGTATTGGAGTAATAAAGAGCACCACCCTGTTCTTTCCCGTGGACGTAGGTCGGATCCCAAAAATCCACCGAACCACGTTAAATCACCTTGTCTGATTGGCGTATTTTCTTGTTTTTCCGCTAAATTTGCTTTTGGTCCCCCATAACCAAACAAATTCACAGTTGAAGGAGGATTCCCTCGGAGGTGATATTCCCATATTACCCTGAGACCAAAATCCACCGTCAACAAGCATTATTGACCATTTGTTTAAAAGATAGTAACTTCTGTGATAAAGTGACTGTATTTTGCTTATGGGATTTGAATCGATGACAAATAGGCCATGCGATGCTTGGATTTTGAATGTATGAATATACTCAGTCATGTGATTGCATTTTTGAAGTGGCAGTGGGAAGCTTGACGCAGATTCAAACAAACTTTTGATTGTCTAGACTGAGCCTTGTTAGCTGAATTGTTTGATGTGATTATTTTCCACTACTGTACCTTGGAATCCTTTAAGTAGCATGACTGCATGAGTATCTTGAATTTATGCCTGTATGCTTCATTGAAAGTTTTTGTTGTATGAATGCAAGTGCAATTATTTAATGTTTTTCCTGTCTATAAAATGCAGATGAGCCTGTGGCAACAGTATTCAAGGCAGATTTTATTAGCAAATCAGCAGTGCAAGATGTGGCATGTCTCGAACTTGTGTTCTTAATAAATTTCTCATTAGTAGTTTTGTGCTGCTAATTTGTTGGATGGTGGGGGCAGAGTTTTATTAAAACTAATAATGTTTTTGGGTTGGATTGATTGTCCCCACTATCTTTTTTTGGACCATGCATTCATTGTTTTCACTCCAATTGTTCTTTTGGAGGCTGCAGTTTTGGTTATGCATGTTATAGTCTTCTAGGAATGTAAAATGAAATAACTATACTTCTATCCTTCACTCGAAGAACATCTATTCTTTTATTCAAATTAGTAGGGGTTAGATTGATTGAATTAGCTTTATAGCATCTATCAACTCTCTGAACTTTATGTTTCATATGTTAACCATAGCCCATGTTGTAACAAAGTGGCAGTATTTGCAAGATTGTATACGAATGTAAGATATGCTGATTATGGTGATAGGTAGTCTTTATTGCTCTTGCTATCACAATAATGGTTTATTTCAAGACTGTATGACACAATATTTCCTCCATTATGGAGGATTATGCTTATAATAACTTGTGATATTTGTCAAACTTACTAACTATATATCCTACTTTTTTATATCTTTTATGTTGACTGTTGACTTCGCATTTTTCTGTAAATTGTTTTATTGCAGGCAGCTGCAAAAGATGGAGCACCATCTGATTCACCAGCCTCTGTGGCCACTTCCGGGGATGCTGCTTCTGGCATGAAAGGTGAGACTGATCAAGAGTCAGTTGGAGAGGATGGTGCTCACAATCCACCTACTGCCTATTACCAGAATTACTATCCAGGTTAGATATTGAAACAATTCTTCTCCTGTAAATCTTTATCTATATTAACAGTCTCGAACTTAGTTGTTTACCTGATGCTATTAGTCAAATTAATTTATTCATATTTAATAATGATCGGAATGTATACTCTTGATATAGTCATATAGATATATTTCAGCTATGTGGGAAAAGCCTTTTACATTTCTATCATGGAAGAAAGACCCGAAAATGGATATTTGAACCATGTGGATGATGATCAGATGTTAATTTAAGGTTTTCGTAAGTTAGTGTTTAAAACTGAAAGTTTGCATCTTTGCAAAGCAAAGTTTCCCAGTCATTTTTGTTCCTCATTGGGTATTAGTGCCTTAATGATCGAATATTTATTTTTCTTAGCAGATCTACTTTAGCTCAACTTGCATTATAAATCTGAGTTTATGAATGCTCTGTTGCAGGATGTAATGGTTCCTTTACTCAAGTGGATAGGAATGGTTATATTCATACAGATGACTCGCACACAGTAAGTTCACCATCATCTACATCTTTTAAATTGGCATTTGATATTTTGTTTGTAAAATTGTACTATACTAGGTATCATTAGTATACATGAGAGTTGTATTCTATTTACATCTTTCATTAGTCTTGTGACTTTACTGATTGAATATGGTGGCCATTGCATTCTTTGTTGGATTCCTGCTTCAGGGCATGCAATCCGATAATGGTTTGCTTCTCTATTATCTGCCTGGGTATGATCCATATGCTATTGGAACTCTAGTTGGTGTTGATGGGCAATGTGTTGGTCGACAGCCGTACTTCGCTTCCTCATGGTATCTTCAACACCCTGTTTCCTATGGTTCAGAAGCTATGCCATGTTATTCTTGGGATTCAACATATGTGGCAGATATTCAAAATGGGAATGCTGTTGGTTTTGGAAATGAGAAATATGGTGGTCCTGCTTTTGCAAAGTCAAATGGGTTGAGCACTATGAAAACAAATGGATGTTTTACTAACAATTTTTCCAAGTCTTCGTATATGCAGTCAACCAAAACAATTAGCAAGGTACACATACATTTGAAGCTATTTCACCAGAATATTGCAATCAGTTTAATTTAATGTTGCATGATATCCCTAGATCTGTTGCTTGATGTTATTCTCAACTTTGGTTAAGCTGAGGCTTTGCTTCAATGATTCATTTTTTATAATTTGGATAACCATTTTTTTCTTGATTTCTTTTATTAGAAAAAAAAAATAAATAGAAACTGGAACTTAACATCGTATCTACGTACATTTATATATAGAATGATGAAAACAGCTCCCTATAATATGTTCTCTATTTATTTACTGTTTTGTTAGAGTGAGGTTAATTCTGCTGCTTTGAGTTATAAGGTTCTTGGGGACCAAAAGCCCTTGCGCTACGATCCGCTTTTGTGCTGCAGGTGCCTCAACTGGGTTCTGATTTTTCGGCAGGCTTTTCAAAGGGAAACAATCCACTGGGAAAGTTCTCTGCATTTCTAGCCAAAAGCAAGGACTTTTTCCAAATGATGTGAACTATAGAACAAATGGGAGGATGTGGAATGGAAATGACAGATACAAATCGAGTGAGAAATTCAACAGAAGCTGGAGGTATGGGAGTGCCAACTGAACTAACTCGTGGTCCAAGGGCACAAAATAGCAGTGTTTCTTTAGACTCTTCAGTCAAGAAGGAATGCTGAGTCCCAGTATGTAGAGATCAATGTAACCTACCAGATTTTTAAATTGAGTATGAAAAAGCTAAGTTTTATGTCATCAAATCCTACAGTGAAGATAATATTCACAAGTGTGTTAAATATGATGTTTGGTCAAGTACTCCCAATGGCGATAAGAAGCTGGATGCAACTTTCAGTGAAGCAGAAGAAAACGCAGGCAGATGAGACTGGCACACGATGTCCAATCTTCCTCTTCTTTTCGGTAAGCTGAAGACTTCATTTTTAGCAGAACCAAACTAGTGGAAGATGTGATGTAAATAGTTCTGGGCTATAGAGCATATAAATTAGCTAGCGTTTACATTGAATTCATATCAAAATTCAGACTTTTTAGAAAATCTAATTTAAAAGGTGCCCTGCAATTATGTTTTAGGGTACATTCTGCCTTGTGGTTTAGTCTAATTACAGGAGGGCCACATTCATTTGGAAATAGGCAGAGACCTCATTCGCATAATTTTTTTGAAAAAGACAGAGAGGTGAATAAATTATGTATTCTTTAGTTCAGTGGTTTGTGTTTTTAGTGTGGGACAACATTGATTATATTCTGTTATACATGTTTCAGTATTTCATTGTTTGGAGTTTTGTACATGCTTAATTGATTCTATTCCTTATTACCTATTTGGTTTTTAATTTATTTATTTTCAATCATAGACTCCTACAATAAATTTCAGGTCAACGGAAGTGGACAATTTGTCGGCCTAGCTGAAATGATGGGTAAGGTGGACTTCAACAAAGACATGGACTTCTGGCGACTTGACAAGTGGAATGGGTTATTTCCAATTAAATGGCACGTTATAAAAGACATTCCTAATACTCTTTTGCGGCATATTACCCTTGAAAATAATGATAACACAAGCTTGTAACTTTATAGCAGGGACACTCAAGAGGTATTTGCATATTATTTTTCATGCAAACTCTGTATTACAAGTCAGTCAGCTGAATAGCTGAATTTTTCTCTTAATTCTTAGTTGTTAGCAAAGTTCTCTTGGTTACTGAAGTACCTTTGATCCCTCTAAACAAATTGAGTTGAAGTCAAATCGATTAAGTTAAATTGCCAATGTTGTTACATTGCATATGCATGTTATTTTGGGGCTCTAACTTCCAAATATTTTCTTTATTGCAGATTGGGTTAAAGCAAGGCTTAGAAATGCTGAAGATTTTTAAGACTTGCTCAGCAAAAACATCGTTGTTAGATGATTTTAACTTCTATGAAAATAAAGAGGAGTCTTTCAATGGCAAGAAGAGCAGTAAGCCAGCCACTTTGCGAATGGAAATATTTCAAGATGATGGTTCGGCAGTAAGTAATTTTCTTTCTTTTGTATTTTTATTTAATGTCTCGAAAATCATATCATGTTCAATCCGGCTGACTACTATGGAACCACATTTTGTTTGGATTTGGTTCATTTGGTTAACATCAAGACCTTTTGTCATAAAGTCGGAACAAGTTTTAGCACTGCTACCGTTTTCTTGCATAGTTATTTATGAAAATTACTTCTCCCCCTGACAAATCCCCCTCCCTTGTCCCCCTCTCAAATTACATTCTTATCATTTTCTCCAAAATTAATTTTTATATATATATATATATATTAATTAATCTATAGATACTATATTTATATTATTTTATTAATTAATATTTATATTTTATAAATTAATTTGTTTATTTTTGTTAAATTTATATTTTTTTTTGCTCTTTATATGTCTATTTTTTTAATTTGTTTAATAAATATTATAAATTTCTTATTTCTTATTATTTATTTTGTGTTCATTTATTCATCTAATTTTTTTTATTCTTTTTTTGTTAATTTATTTAACACTACTTAATATATAATTACAAAAATTTAATTTATCTAACACTATTTATTTATCCCATTTATTATCTCTCTTCAATTTTTTTCCTCATAGTACCCCATTATCTATTTCCTTTTATTTATTTTTAAAATTCTTTTCTTTTTTATTTTCCCCTTAATCATTTTTTTCCTCTCACCGGCTGAAATTCCCTTTATTTTTGGCAGAATCAACCGGTTGAACAATTCTGAAAAAATCGATAGAATTGGCCTACGTCATAAATAATTTTATTTAATTATAAAAATATAAAATTTTGATTTTTGAATTTAAAAATAAAAAATTGAACCAATTCAAATCGATTTTGATTGGGTTTTAACGATTTTTATCGATTTTGATAGACTTTTTTATATAAGCCAGTTTTTAGTTTTTATCTGTTGTTCAGGAAGAAACTTTGGAGAGAACATACATTAGAATTTATATTTTTATATATTTCGTGTATTTATTCTTCTGTATTATTACATGTACTTTTTTTGGAAAATTATTGCTACATATATTTTAGTATATATAAGTAGTGTTAAATAAATTAATAAAGAATTAAAATAAAATAAACATAAAATAAAAAAAAATAAATAATATAATAAATATTATTAAATAAGTAGAACTGTCATTTTCAGTACTAATGTTTTCCCCCTTGCACGCAGAAGCAGATAAAAGCCAGCGAGAAGGAACTTGAAGAAGACTCCATATCCATCATCAATCTCGCAAAAAATCTGTCTCTCAATCCATGCACCCCGAAGAAGAGTGAAGATGTAAAGAATCTGGTAGAAAACACAGTTCCTTCTCTCATTGCACCCTAGGATTTTTGAGCTTTAAATTATATCAGTATTCAGTAGTACTAGCGGCATTTCTTTTTTATCGTTCTTGCATTTTTCGTTTTTGCCGTTTTTTCGTTTCTTTGCTAGTTTGGTTTTTACAGGCCATTGGTCTCCTTTGGGTGGGTTTATTTATTTTGCTAGTTTACATCGAGTGAGATTTAGATGTTCACCATTTTCCCCTGTTTTCAAGCTTCTGATTTATTTTTGGTTTTAAAAGAATAAAATAGTTGGGAGTTTTATTTGTATCTTTGTGGCCTACACTTCAATGTTTAGATTTAACTGATGATGGAAAATGTAGAAGTATTATGTCATTGTGATTTTATTTTATTTGTTGTGGATTTAATTGAAGCCATAAAAATAAGAAAATGAAGCAAAATAACTATAAGATTAATTTTACAGATAATGGTAAGAGGCAAAAAATATATGGCTGTTTTTTCATTCAACAAATCGGGTTAATTGTTGTGTTAATTCAGTACAAAAATATTTAAACTAGCTTAAATGTCTATAGGCACGTAATAATGCAACCAAATAGTGATAATTTCTAAAACTAATAACATGGTTCTATGATTGGAGGGATGTGGACATATATACCTCAAAGTTTGGTAAAAATGGCAAATACTTCCTCTTGATTTTTAAAATGGAAATATACACTCTTCTGCTAGTTAAATGTAACTGTTGACCTAGTTTACCTTACCCCAAAAAAAAAAATGACTGATGCCCTTAATTATTTTAGTTTTAGATAATAAATAAATTATCAATCATCCAAAATCTCTCCAAATAATTTCATCCCAGGACCCAGTTATGCTTCTGTTTCTTGTTTCCATATCCATTTTCATACCCTAACCCCCTTTTCTTAATTTTCAATTAAAGCCTTAAATAGATAAAATACGAGATTTATAATCAAAATGCTAGTTCTATGCATTCCCTCTCCTCTCTTAATTCGGGAGCTTATTGTTGGACAATTATGACACATAGCATCACTATTTGTAAAAGACATGGTGTTCTTTGTACAAATTAACTATGTGACAAAAGAAATTGCTCTTTTATCATTTGTAATTTGATTACTTGTAAATGTAAATGATAAAGGTCCATATGATCAGTACCGGATTAATAAGATATGAGACAGTATTAATCCACGAAAGGTTTGATCATTAAATATCCATAGTCGTAGTATTATCGAGACTGGACATCGATAATGCGGAATATGCTAGTATTGCACTTGTGCGCGTTATGGAAGCTTAACGACATAGTTCTCATATATTTAAATATTTGATACTTATGCAAGTGTGATAGGAGGTTATGTTAGCCGTTGGACCGGGAACAGTTTCGCTCTGGATAGATCCATCGGAATCCCATTGGTAGTATGACTATGTGTATGGGAATCCGAATCAGGGTAGGTGTATTTGGTCTTAACCTGAGACTTGCATCGCTAATACTTGCGACAATCAGTATACTTTGGTTTTGGTCGTCCGGAGCTTTAACAGATTCTGTGTACGCCTCTTCTGGGTATACTGAGAATCGTGGTGTATTGGGTGTGATGTCAAGATGAAAGTATCACTTCAGTCATATGGAGATGATGATCACGCAGGGATACAGAACTGGTACTTTTAAATGCTGCAGCTATCGGGATAGTATGACTAGGTCATGATTATCCGATTACAGAGACTAGTTGCTAGTGATCCGATATATGCTTCAATTCCAGCCCCCAGGCCTAGCATGTGACTTCCGATATTGGATCGTAATACGCAATACACTGTATACTACACCTGATAAAGATTGTATATTTTTCGTTGAATATTTCTGGAGAATTGGGTAGGCACGGTGCTTTTCTAGAAGCCAACTATGTCTTGTAAATCGGTAAGAACGTAATACCGGGTACGTACGTGTTCGGATAGTCCGACAACCGGATTTACAGCCAACATATCCAGGGATCTCTTGGGTCGCTTCCCAAAGATTCACCGATGAGATTTGACTTGAACAGAATTAATCTAGGATTAATTATGAGAGAGAAAATTAATCTGGGATTAATTACGGTAATAAATTAATCTGAGATTAATTATCAGAGAAAGAATTAATCTGGGATTAATTGCGTCATGAATTAATCTGGGATTAATTCGTGAAGAAGAGAGAACGCGATTAAATCGGAATTAATCGGTAAAATAAATTTAATAGTTAAATTGGATTTTTCTATTTAATTCATTTAATTGGGCTAAAATAATATATTGGATATATTAATTGAAATTGAATTTCAACGCGGAATTAAAATTGGATTTTAATTCATGCGAACGAATTAATTTGGAATTAATTCATATGCGACTTCCGTAATAATTTTGCAAGGCATTATTATTTAATTAAATTAGATTTAATTACGTCGCGATGGAAAAATCGTTTGATCGGATTAAACGTAACCGGGCCCAAAGTCGTATTGTGTGTGCCAACCAAATTTTGAATTTCAAGTGGTGGGACCTGTAGGACACAGATCTTGGACGACGCTGTTCCGGGCTCGAGGCCCGGTTGGGAGTACGGAGTAGCCCACGAGGGACTAAATCGGAGAAATAACATGGAGTCGCCACCCGGTGTGAACCGGGAAAATGATTTAAGGCCGCACTCACCCCTCTCAAGGGAAGACCTCAAACCGTCGGGTTCAGAATGGTCCCTTACTTATGCCACTTGTAATGATATGATTTGTGCAATAATTTAATCGAATCTAGCAACATATATTTCCAAGGGTATTCTATTCCTAGGTTCGCATGTATAAAATAAATCATCATAACGGCAAACATACGATATCACACAATAATCTCATGAACATGTTGAATCATCAAACACGAAAAATAAATAACAACCTAATCATGAATGTAAATTGAATGCCTACTGCGAAAGAAGATAACCAAATCATGCATAGAGGAATAACGTACTAACAGTTAAATCATGCTTAAGAACCAAGTAACACACTAACAACCTAATCATGCTTGAACACCATCTCACGAACACATCAATTAGATAAATACGGGAATACGAATAGATGATAACAGTAAAAGTATCAATAATGGAATGGTATGATTAATTACATGATACAAGAGGAATCACCCAAGAAGCAATTATGCATGAAATGTGATGAAAATGAATCAGTTCAGTGTATGTGCGTTCGTGTAGCGTTTGAAAACGCGTTCGAACGGTAAACAGAAGGTTCACATTTGTATAACGATTGAGAACGCGTTCAAACAGGACAAGACCTGATGAAACAAAATGTATGCGCATTGGAGTAGTGTTCGTAAACGCGTTCGAACGGTAAACAGAAGGTTCACATTCATATAACGTTTGAGAACGCGTTCGAATGAGACAAGACCTGATGAAACAAAACGCATGCGCGTTCGAGTAGCATTCGTAAACGCGTTCGAACGGTAAACAGAAGGTTCACGTTTGTATAACGTTTGAGAACGCGTTCGAACGGGACAAGACCTGATGAAACAAAACGTATGCGCGTTCGAGTAGCGTTCGTAAACGTATTCGAACGGTAAACAGAAGGTTCGCGTTCATATATCGTTTGAGAACGCGTTCGAATGGGACAAGACCTGATGAAACAAAACGCATGCGCGTTCGAGTAGCATTCGTAAATGCGTTCGAACAGTAAACAGAAGGTTCGCGTTCGTATAGCATTTGAGAACGCGTTCGAACGGGACAAGACCTGATGAAACAAAATACATGCGTGTTCGAGTAGCGTTCGTAAACGCGTTCGAACGGGAAACAGAAGGTTCGCGTTCGTATAGCGTTCGAGAACACGTTCGAACGGGACAAGAACTGATGCTTGATAGACGACGCAAACACATACGCAGATGCACAATGTAGGACCCCGTGTGCCCGATTGAACTCATTCCCATTCAATCGAGTATACCTCGTCTGGCGTGGTAAAACATCGTGGTAAAGGTAGCCTTTAGGCATTTTCCCTCGAATAGAGGACCTTTAATCCACCCTAGTTAGCCCATGCGCACTAGAATGCAATACATGCGTAAATAGAGCAATGATATGCAAAAGGTCAATGACATAACAAAAGGTGCGGTAAAACATCGTGGTAAAGGTAGCCTTTTAGGCATTTTTCCTCGAATAGAGGACCTTTAATCCACCCTAGTTAGCCCATGCGCATTGTATTACTATGCATACAAATGAATAAGACAATGATGTGGAACTCCGTATGTTCGATTAAACATATCTCACATTCATTCAAACATACTTCATCCGGCGCGGCAAAACATCGTGGTAAATGTAGCATTTTAGGCATTTTCCCTCGAATAGAGGACCTTTAATCCACCCTAGTTAGCCCATGCGCATTGTATTACTATGCATACAAATGAATAAGACAATGATGTGGAACTCCGTATGTCCGATTAAACATATCTCATATTCAATCAAACATACTTCGTCCGGCGCGACAAAACATCGTGGTAAAGGTAGCCTTTTAGGCATTTTCCCTCGAATAGAGGACCTTTAATCCACCCTAGTTAGCCCATGCGCACCGCATCATCAATACACAAACAAATAACATACATAAAGTAAATGGCGGATAATAAATAAACAAGATAAAATAAAGCGAAAACGACTAAATCATGCTTAAATAGAAAGTTGGATGAAACGAAATATGTGTCTCTCAAGCGGTACGTGGCGTTGTATCCCGAGTACAGACCACACTACCATCCATTCGGATTCGGCTACGTAATTTACGTCCGGGTTTCCATCCGATATACCACAAGAGAGACCACATATTCCGTTCATCCGGAATTCATATCATGCATCAATCCATAATACTCACATGTAATAAAGTATTAAAATAAATGAAAAATAAAAGAAAAAAAACGAGAGATAATAATAAAGAAGGTGCCCTCAGGTCTAACCTCTTAGGTCGTATCTCGAAAGCGCGTTACACGGCCGTCGGAAGGGTTGATGCTCCGCAACTCCTCTGGTTCACTGGTCCACTGCTCTCGTTTGTTGCCTCGCGGTTTTGGGTCGTGATTTCCTCTTTTTTGCTGCTGTTTTCGCTGTATTTTCTGGTCAATGTTTTCACTGTATTAAGGGACTGTTTTGGCGTCTTTTTGGGCTGCTGTTTGAGTGTGTTTTTTTTGGTGGTTATAGTGCAGTTTTATGGGTGATTTTTGGTGGTGTTATGGTGCAGTTTCGGGACTGTTTCGGTGATGTAAAAGGGTGTTTTTGGTGATGTTATGGTGTAGTTTGGGGACTGTTTCGGTGATGAGAATGGAAGGCTTTTAGGGTTTGTGTTTTGTGTTACTGCCGAGAGGTTGCAGGTGGGAGAGAGAATGTATTTACGTGAGAGTCAGCTAGGTTTTTGTGTGTTTAGATGAATGAGCCAGGAGAGGTGAGGGTTGGATTTGGGTTTCTTTTATAGGCAAAGGGTAGGGTGAATCCTTGCTTGAAAAGGAATGAGATTTGTGTAATAAAAGGGATACCATTAATTAGTGTCACACAAGGAAAAAATATATTTAATTGGGGACATGATTATTTAAATTGGGAATAAGTTTATTTGATTTATTTAAATTTGGTATGTGATATTATTTAGATTTGTGACATGTGTTTTAAATGTTTTAATTATCTTTGGGTGGGTTTTGGTGGGCTAAATGGGCTTGGGCGTGAGGCTAGCAACAAAACCAGAAGTACCGACACCGTTCGAACGTCGATTCGAACGCTACATGAACGCCCGTAATCTATTTGACGTTCGAACGTGTTCACGAACGCAGCACGAACAGAAGTAATGAAAATGTGAATTGAATCTGATGACATACTTATTCTGAATTTCCGACATTCGTTTCCCGCGACTTCCGCAACCTAAATAGTAGTGTCTCCGTACGAGATTCATCATAGGGACTTACATGCAAAAATGCAGTGCCTATAGGACCCACTTGACTTACATCAACTTGTCAAAAGTTGATGGAAGTGGTTGAACTCAATTAATGAAATCTTACACACAACCAAAGTGTGTGTAACAAGTTTTATTTTTGGAAAATTACATAACAAACACACTTCAATTTTTGTAACAAGTTGAAAAACACATTCTCTCTCTTTTCTCTACAATTGCCGTGAGCTTCATCTCCTTGGAGGAGAAAATATTCTTTCAAATCTTGTTCAAGCTAGCACTTAAAGGAGTGAGTCAAGGTGATAGGGAAACTCACCCTCGAGTTTAGAACTCAACGAACAAGCTTGAAGCTTCTACATCCTTCGAAAATTTTTAAATCTCAACCGGTCAATGTGAGTATTTCCGCAACTCCCTTTGATTTATTCACACACAAATCATCTTAGTGATCTTGTGGCAAGTGTAGGACACTAACAATGGTATCTAGAGCCATCCTAAGTTTGATTTGAATTCTAGGGTTTATATATTTTAATTTGAGGATTTTGTGTTTGGAGCATGATTTCTTCAAATTGGTTGTTTGGTTGAGCTTTGATGATGATAAATTGGATTTGTGAATCAATAGATTTGAGATAAATTGATTAGATTAATTTTCCTTAAAATCCCTCCTTGGCCGAATACTACCCTAGGAGTGTTCATGGTGATTTTTTGTTAATTAGACCATTGGATGTGTTTAAAGCATGAGATAAATTGATTGTTGATTTAATTAGATTGAAATCAAATTGATTGTTATTTTATGCCATATTGCCGTGAACACTAGAAGCATGTATAGATTGATTTTGCTTCAATTTGTGTTGGACATAAATTGGATGATAAAACATGATTAATTAGTTTAATTGTTGTTTTGGAAATATTAGTTTAATTAATTAATTATGCCAATTACACTTTAATTATAATTAATGTGATATTTGGAATGTTATATTAATTAAAATTAGTCTTTAAAATTGGATTGGACTAATTTTGTTGTATTTGGGCTTAATGGGCTTGGTTGGGCCAAGCTTGGTTTTGGACAATTGGATTAGATCCAAATTGGGCCTAAAACCATTTCCATAAAGTTCAAATATAACTTTTGGGCCTTTTTATTTTTTAATTGGGCCTAATGGGCCAAAATTGATTTTATGGCAAAGGGTGATTCCTAATTGGGCTTTGGCATCTTGGATTGGATCCATATTAGCCAAAGTTCATGCCTTAAGAATTAATTAAAAGCCCATTGGACTTTAATTAAAGGGTATTGGATACTAATTGGGCCTTTGAGACCCATTTAGATTAGATTTAGAATCTAAGTCTAAAAGGCACTAAAATAAGTGTAATTATTTAGTTTGGAATTAAATTCGAATTAGTATTGAATACAAATTAAATTGGATTTAAAATTATAGTTCGATATAATTCAAGAATACGTACTTTGAGTATTTATTCTTAAACGAGTTGGACTCGCGCAAATCAAATCGTTGTTTGAACATTGGATGATCATTAATTCAAAGATTAATTAATTGGATTAGATTGATTGAATAACATGCTATGTGTGAATACTTGGATGTATTGTATGAATAATGTATATCGGATGGATATTAGAAGGGTGAGGGCAATTTTGGAATTGTTGTAATAAATTTAGAATTTATTAATTGGACCTGCGTGTCCAGCCTATTATCTCTATTCTCTTTGTATTTCTCTTCTCACCAATTCCCCTCAATGCAAATGAGGTTTCTTTGATGTATTATGTAATTGGGTAGAAGTATGAATAGTGCTAGCGGGAGAGAGGAAATAGAGAGATTTGTTCTAGGAATAAATTTGTTATATATCCATTCGCATATCATTATTATTTTAATCATGCTTTATTATGCTTTTAGAATGCATGTTTAAGGGTGTATCATGAGACCTAATCAAAGATAATAAATTGGTTGCCAATTTACGCGAAAAACCCTCATTCAAATATTAAGCGTTATCCTTCCATTGAGGGTTCTCTCTCAAGATCCAAGATTGGCATTGGTTTGTTGGCCAAAGTCAAGACCATTGTCCATCGTGGATGTGTTTGAACCATGAAAGCTTTGTTCCATATCGCATGTCTTGGGCGGTTGTGACTTGTTGGCCAAAGTCAAAGGGTTTTTTCTAGTTCATCGACGTCGATTACGAAGCTTTCCCACTGTCAATGGGTCACGCTTAACTGGAATCATTAAGTTTGTTGAGCCAAAGTCAATGCTTAGTTGATTCAGAGGAAAAGGTTAGGAAATATATTGGATATATTTATATATATTGGATATATGTTTCGGACTTGGAGGTTCACCTACCGGATCTAGGAATTGGATGAGATCCAATTGATCTTAGAGATCTACCTAGTTAAGTTTCATACAGCTTGTTGGCCAAAGTCAAGGTTGTGTGTTATTTAACGGGATCCTATCCCACTAGGAAATTAGGATTCCCGAGTACTCCACAAAGGGTTAGAGGCTAGCCCAAAAATAGTGGGAGACAAGTATTAAATTTGCAAGTTCGTTTAAATACTTGCCAATATGCGCTCTTTTATTTTATTTATCGATGTTATAAATATATTAGTTGGACTAATATTTAATATTGCTTTCTTTGAACAGTTAGACTGTACAAGACACTATTCCACTTGTAGTTGGTCATATAGTTAGACTATAGTAACCATTACATTTTGAGTGTACCCAAAATCGTTGATTGGATAGTTGAACTATTGCAATCGAGATGGCTGGAAAGATTAGCGTTAAAGGACATAATCCTGGGTGAAAATGTCTTTAACGACGTAAATTTTCCAGATTAGGAAATGAATCTCAGGATAGTCTTGGAAGCTGAGAAGTTACTCTATTGGATAGAGAATCCTCTCGGGCCTTGAGCCCGGAGTTGAGCAAATAATAGAGCATGAGCTTAGGAAGACTCATCGTGATGATAACTTTAGTGCTCAATCCGTTATGCTTGCCGTAATGACTCTTAAATTTCGTCGTCAAAACTAAGGATTAGATCCTTATACTATGATGTTGAAATTAAAGGATCTTCATAGATCTAACCTTAGATCTTGGAAATACGAATTGCAAAAGAAGCTCTTTCGCTCGCCTATGTCAGAGGATACATCTGTCGAGCACTAGGTGTCGCAGATGATTGCTGACATCGAACAGCTAGGTTAGCTGGGCATTACCTACGAGGCCGAGACTTCCATAGATTTGATCTTACAGTCTCTGCCCCAATGCTGGGGCGGGTTCATCATGAACCAAGAGAAAACTCTTGGAGAGTTAATGGCTATGCTCAAGGAGGCAGAGCCGGAGCTTCCAAAAGGGCAAGAAGCGCAAGACGCATCTTACTTCAACATCTCAGAAGGCCAAGGCTTGGCCGAAGGCTTCTAAGGTGTGAAGAAAATGGCAAAGGCAAAATTGTCACAGTCTTCTGGGAAGACAAATGACATATCCCAACACGTCTGCCTAAACTGTGGCAAACGGGGTCACTGGAAGCGTGACTGCCGTATGGACAAGGCAGACATGAAGGATATGAAGGCGGGCAAGGCTCCGACTTTAGGTATGTTTGTTATTGTAATAAATGTTTCCACTACTGGTTTTAAAAATTGGATTTTTGATACTGGATGTGGTACATACATATCTACTGATGTAAGTGATCTTTTGATTAGTAGGAGACTGGCTTCAGATGAGATCGACCTGTGAGTCAGAAACGGGACGAGAGTCGCTGTTTTGGCTGTGGGAACCTAAGTTTGGAACTGCCCTTTGGGCATATACTTAAATTAGGAAACTGTTATAATGTATCTAGTTTGACTAGAAACATTATCTCTATATCTAGTTTAACCCGTTGTGGCTATACCTTTATGTTCCAGCACACTGGGTGTTTTGTTTATAAAGATGCTATTGAGATATACCCATTAGATGTTAATAACAATATTTATATTTCGAATATAAATGAATCTCAAATATATAACATGACAAACAAAAAGCTCAAGTTGAGTAAATCAGATGAGACTTATTTGTGACATTTTCGTCTGGGACACATTAACAAGGCTCGTATATCCATTCTTTTGAAGAATGGATACATGGACAGATTTGATCCTAAATTATATGACGTCTACGAATCATGTTTATAAGGCAAAGTGCCTAAAATGCCTTTTAGCGGTAAATGTGTACGTGCCACCGAGCTGTTAGCCCTCGTTCATGGTGACGTATGTGGGCCCATGTCTAGCTAGGCTAGAGGTGGATATCAATACTTCGTAACCTGTACGGATGTTGCATCGTGTTATGGTTATGTGTGTCTTATGAAACACAAGTTGGAAATATTTGATAAATTCAAAGAGTTTCGACACGAAGTAGAAAAACAGACCGGTAAAAGTATTAAAACATTACGGTCAGACCTGATGGAGTTGGTGCTTGGAGTGCTAATCCGATTTGTATATTTTATAATTTATTAATAAAATAACTACATTTTTCATTTCATACATTATAATGGTATTGTCATTACGCGTATTAAATTGATGTATCGATATGCTAAGAATGACATCGACCTTAGAACAGTCTTGACACTAGGTGTAAACTATTTTTAAAGTAAATATTCTTAGTCGTTGGTTTTGGAATACAGTCGAATTCCTATAACCTAAAAGACTAGCACATGTCGTATATTGGAATTGGAGTTCCAATGGTTTAACGCGATGTACCATGAGTTTTGGAAACTCGTATAGACATGTGGGTATTCGTTGGATCGAATACTGAAGGACTCATAAGTGATTTCTAATAGTTGGAAGTACACACCACCCTCAATAGGAATCTCCTCGAGTCGAGTAGCATATGTAATCCTTTGACTATAGGATAACATTGATTTTGTGTGAGATCCTCCACACTTAGATGCTATGTATGTCAGAAACCATTCATGGTATGGCCTCTAGATGTTCGTTGGGTATGGACCGATGCACTCAGTAATCAATTGCGAAGCAAGATAGGATATGTCGGCCCATATGTGTACCATAAGGGGTTTAGGTATCCATGTGAGTTAAGTCACGATTCTTAAAGACTTTGGCCAAAGCCGATCACCTAGGGTGGATCACATCAGTTGTAAAGAATCGTGGACATGTCGACATGAGATGTGCGCCTTGGAAACTTGACGGTATATTCTATATTTCCTAAGCACAACTCGGATAGTCTACGACGGAGGGATTGTTAAACATATGTCATGACCTCGACTTGTATAGTTCAGAAAGGTCGTTCGTGTTCTTCGCGAATTCAGAGGTGGCCGAATTGCGTACATATTAGTTAGGCTTATATGACGAACGTGTCTACACTTTGAGAGTCCCAATATGAAGTGTACTCGTTGAACAGTTGGGTAGCCAATTAATTTGTGATAAAAGATAATATTCGATATTATAATTATCATCTAAGATAATCAAGTGTTATTGGACAACATTGATTATTTACTTTGACCTAATTGAATTAATTGGATTAATTCAATAATTACACAAGAGCTTAATTGTAAAATCATAATTATCTCTACCATTTGAGGATATTATGGTAATTGTAAGTATGTAATAATAGGTGGTTTTGGCTTGATTTAATTGGATTAAATCAAGGTGGCAAACATTTAACTAATCCATTTCCTAATCTTTGGCTTGATTTAATTGGATTAAATCTAAGTGGGAGACAATGGAGATTAGTCATACCTAATTATACATATTCGGACAAATTAGATTAAGCCCACTTAAAAGTTGAT
Source organism: Zanthoxylum bungeanum (assembly GCA_019454045.1). Lineage (NCBI taxonomy): Eukaryota > Viridiplantae > Streptophyta > Magnoliopsida > Sapindales > Rutaceae > Zanthoxylum > Zanthoxylum bungeanum. Next base: position 49,912 of record SKCR01033582.1, on the reverse strand, counting down.
TACAACTTTTATTAATTAAAAATTGCCTAAGTTTTGCTATAAATAGCAAGCTTTAGGAAGGTTTTAAATATAAGTTCAAATACAAGCATAAGCAAATTTTTGAGAGTTTAGCCTAAGTTAGAGAAGTGTTTAGAGAAGCTTGTGAGGTCTCTAAAACATTTCATCTAGGAGAAATCAAGATTGGATCTTGAAGTGAAGCTTGGAAGCATTGGAAACAAGATTGGATCTTGAAGTCAAGCTTGCACACCTTGGAGGCTCTCCACCAATTTCAACAAAGGAGAAGTAGATTGGATCTTGCATCAAGCTTACTAGGTAATGTTTGATCTTCTCCAAAACTATGTTTATTTGTGTATTAGCTGCATGATCACATAACTTAATGTTGTATAAGGCTAATCAATTGTGTTAGGATACTTTAGAAGTATAAACACAACATGCTTGTAATTAGGTCAAAGATGTTCATATTAGACATGGAACAATTAATTAGAGTTTGGAACTCTAGATTAAGGTTTAGAGTTATAACTACCATTCTAGATTCACTTGACCACCTTTAGGTGGACTAGAATTTTTCATGAGACATTTCTAATTGAGATTCTAAAATGGTTTGTGTATTGGATTCAAAATTTACGCAAATACGTATTTAGAATAAATTTATGTTTTTGGAAAAATATTTGATATTTTGAAAAAAACTTGATTTTTATTCTATAACATGTGTTAATGTTGGTTTTGAAATTAAAAATTAATTTTGGGTGTTTTTGAAGTATTTAAGAAAGTCCGGAAGTAATTAGGGTAATAGACCCTAATTGCTCAACTCTCTGGAAATTTTCCAGAGAGCTAAAGCACTGATACTTTGAAATGAAAATTGAAAAAACAAAAGCAGTAGCCTTGGTCGCGCTATAGTGCGTGTTGAGTTTCTAAGGTCAAACCAAGATCATTAAGCATAGAAATTATGTGAATACAATAAAGAAGTATGGAAGAATCATACTTACAATGATCGGATTTGCGATGTTTCGAACACAAAACTATTTGCTACTCCTTGGAAGCTCTCGGCAATGGCTCCTCATTGTGCTCCATTTGTGTTCTTCAAGCTCCAAGCTTGGTGTGTGGATTCCATGCTCCTCATTAGCTGCATGATCACATAACTTAATGTTGAATAAGGCTAATCAATTGTGTTAGGATACTTTAGAAGTATAAACACAACATGCTTGTAATTAGGTCAAAGATGTTCATGTTAGACATGGAAATATTAATTAGAGTTTGGAACTCTAGATTAAAGCTTAGAGTTATGACTACAATTCTAGATTCACTTGTCCACCTTTAGGTGGACTAGAATTTTTCATGAGACATTTCTAATTGAGATTCTAAAATGGTTTGTGTATTGGATTCAAAATTTACGCAAATGCATATTTAGAATAAATTTATGTTTTTGGAAAAATATTTGATATTTTGAAAAAAAACTTGATTTTTATTCTATAACATGTGTTAATGTTGGTTTTAAAATTAAAAATTAATTTTGGGTGTTTTTGAAGTATTTAAGAAAGTCCGGAAGTAATTAGGGTAATTGACCCTAATTTCTCAGCTCTCTGGAAATTTTCCAGAGAGCTAAAACACTGATACTTTGAAATGAAAATTGAAAAAAAAAACAGCAGCAGCCCTGGTCGCGCTACAGTGCGTGTTGAGTTTCTAAGGTCAAACCAAGATCATTAAACATAGAAATCATGTGAATACAATAAAGAAGTATGGAAGAATCATACTTACAATGATCGGATTTGCGATGCGTCGAACACAAAACTATTTGCTCCTCCTTGAAGCTCTCGGCAATGGCTCCTCATTGTGCTCCATTTGTGTTCTTCAAGCTCCAAGCTTGGTGTGTGGATTCCATGCTCCTCATTAGCTGCATGATCACATAACTTAATGTTGAATAAGGCTAATCAATTGTGTTAGGATACTTTAGAAGTATAAACACAACATGCTTGTAATTAGGTCAAAGATGTTCACGTTAGACATGGAACAATTAATTAGAGTTTGGAACTCTAGATTAAAGCTTAGAGTTATGACTACCATTCTAGATGCACTTGACCACCTTTAGGTGGACTAGAATTTTTCATGAGACATTTCTAATTGAGATTCTAAAATGGTTTGTGTATTGGATTAAAAATTTACGCAAATGCGTATTTAGAATAAATTTATGTTTTTGGAAAAATATTTGATATTTTGAAAAAAACTTGATTTTTATTCTATAACATGTGTTAATGTTGGTTTTGAAATTAAAAATTAATTTTGGGTGTTTTTGAAGTATTTAAGAATGTCCGGAAGTAATTAGGGTAATAGACCCTAATTGCTCAGCTCTCTGGAAATTATCCTGAGAGCTAAAGCACTGATACTTTGAAATGAAAATTGAAAAAAACAAACAGCAGCAGCCCTGGTCGCGCTACAGTGTGTGTTGGCATAGAAATCATGTGAATACAATAAATAAGTATGGCAGAATCATACTTACAATGATCGGATTTGCGATGTTTCGAACACAAAACTATTTGCTCCTCCTTGGAAGCTCTCGGCAATGGCTTCTCATTGTGCTCCATTTGTGTTCTTCAAGCTCCAAGCTTGGTGTGTGGATTCCATGCCCATGGATGGGTTTCCCTATCACCTTTATATGACTCCTAATGTGTGTTAGCACCTTGGAAATTTTGCCACAAAATTCCCTTGCACTTCTTGTTGTTCTCGGTAAATGCAGAATTTTTGGAGAGGAAAAATGGCCCAAGGCCATGAGTGTGAGGGAGAGAGTGAGTAGTATTGTGTTGGTTTTGTTTTGTGTATCTAATACACTAAATTAAAAGTCAAATACCAAAAATTAATTAAATGGTAAATGTCTTTCAACCATCACAATTGAGTGTTTCACACTCAAGCATCATCCAACAACTTCCATCACAATAAAGTGATAAAGTTGACTAGTGATGTTACGCTTGATGTGACTTGAGGGCCCCACTTGATTCGAAATGCGAGTGGGCCCGTAAACACTCCCGGGCTCGGGTTCGCTAATTCCGAATTAACGAATTTTCCGTTGCGACGTAATTAAATCAAATTTAATTAAATAATTATGCCTAGCAAAATTACTATTCACATCGCTAACGAATTAATTCTAAATTAACTCGTTCGTCCGAATTAAAATCTAATTTTAATTCCGCGTCGAAATCTAATTTCGTATAATATATCGAATATATTATTTTATCGATTAATTCCAAATTAATCGTTCTCTCTCTTTAAATAATATTTTATCCCAGATAAAATATCTCCGTAATTAATCCTAGATTAATTTTCTCTCTCTTATAATTAATCATAGATTAATTTTCTTTCTCTTATAATTAATCCCAGATTAATAAAGTGCGAGTCATACATCATCGGTGAATCTTCGGGAAGTGACCCATGAGATCCCTAGATATGTTGGCAGTAAATCCGGCCGTCAGACTATCCGAACACGTACGTACCTAGTACTACGTTTTTACCGATTTACAAGACATGGTTGGCTTCTAGCAAAGCACCGTGCCTACCCAATTCTCCAGAAATATTCTTAAAGGAATATATAATCTTTATCAGACGTAGTATACGTAGTATTGCGTATTACGATCCAGTATCGGATGTCACGTGCTAGGCCTGGGGCTGGAATTGTGTCTGCCCCGTACGAAGCACATATCGGATCTCTGGTAACTAGTCTCTATAATCGGATAATCATGACCTAGTCATATTATCCCGATGACTGCAGTACATAAGAGCACCAGTTCTATATCCTAAGTGATCATCATCTCCACTATGACTGGAGTGATACTTCCATCTTGACATCACACCCAATACACTACGATTCTCAATATACCCAGAAGAGGCGTACACAGAACCTGTTAAAGCCCTGGATGACCAAAACCAAAGTATATTGATTGTCGCAAGTATTAGCGGTGCAAGTCTCAGGTTAAGACCAAATACACCTACCCTGATTCAGACTTCCATAGACACATAGTCATACTACCAATAGAATTCCGAGGGGTCTATCCAGAGAGAAGCTGTTTCCGTACCATCGGTAAACACTACCTCCTATTACACTTGCATGAGTATCGTATACCCAAATATATGAGAACTATGCCGTTATGCTCCCACAACGCGCACAAGTGTTATACTAGTCTATTCCGCATTATCGATGTTCAATCTCGATAATACTACGACTAGGGATATTTAATGATTAAACCTTCATGGATTGATACTGTCTCATATCATCTCAATCCAGAACTAATCATAAGGACCTTTTATCATTTATATATCTTGGTAATCTAATTACAAATGATAAAAGAGCAATTTCCTTTGTCACATAGTTAATTTGTACAACAACACCATGATCTGTACAAATAGTGATGCTATGGGTCATAATTGTCCAACAATCTCCCACTTGGCCTATAGCCAATCACTCAAGTGTCCTACACCCGAACTATGTACGGTTAGCTCAAACTTTTGCTGAGAAAATGCTTTCGTCAGTGGATTTGCAGTTTTATCATCTGATGCGATTGTTGAGTTTCTAAGGTCAAACCAAGATCATTAAGCATAGAAATCATGTGAATACAATAAAGAAGTATGGCGGAATCATACTTACAATGATCGGATTTGCGATGCGTCGAACAAAAAACTATTTGCTCCTCCTTGGAAGCTCTCGGCAATGGCTCCTCATTGTGCTTCATTTGTGTTCTTCAAGCTCCAAGCTTGGTGTGTGGATTCCATGCCCATGGATGGGTTTCCCTATCACCTTTATATGACTCCTAATGTGTGCTAGCACCTTGGAAATTTTGCCACAAAATTCCCTTGCAGTTCTTGTTGTTCTCGGCAAATGCATAAATTTTGGAGAGGAAAAATGGCCCAAGGCCGTGAGTGTGAGGGAGAGAGTGAGTAGTATTGTGTTGGTTGTGTGTTGTGTATCTAATACACTAAATTAAAAGTCAAATACCAAAAATTAATTAAATGGTAAATGTCTTTCAACCATCACAATTGAGTGTTTCACACTCAAGCATCATCCAACAACTTCCATCACAATAAAGTGATAAAGTTGACTAGTGATGTGACGCTTGATGTGACGTGTGGGCCCCACTTGATTCGAAATAAGAGTGGGCCCGCAAACACTCCCGTGCTCGGGTTCGCCAATTCTGAATTAACGAATTTTCCGTTGCGACGTAATTAAATCAAATTTAATTAAATAATTATGCATAGCAAAATTACTATTCACGTCGCTAACGAATTAATTCTAAATTAACTCGTTCGCCCAAATTAAAATCTAATTTTGATTCCGCGTCGAAATCTAATTTCGTATAATATATCAAATATATTATTTTATCGATTAATTCCAAATTAATCGTTCTCTCTCTTTAAATAATATTTTATCCCAGATAAAATATCTCCGTAATTAATCTTAGATTGATTTTCTCTCTTATAATTAATCCCATATTAATAAAGTGCGAGTCATACGTCATCGGTGAATCTTCGGGAAGTGACCCATGAGATCCCTGGATATGTTAGCAGTAAATCCGATTGTCGGACTATCCGTACACGTACATACCTAGTACTACGTTTTTACCGATTTACAAGACACGGTTGGCTTCTAGCAAAGCACCGTGCCTACCCAATTCTCCAGAAATATTCTTAAAGGAATATATAATCTTTATCAGGCGTAGTATACGTAGTATTGCGTATTACGATCCAGTATCGGATGTCACGTGCTAGGCCTGAGGCTGGAATTGTGTATGCCCCGTACGAAGCACATATCGGATCTCTGGTAACTAGTCTCTATAATTGGATAATCATGACCTAGTCATATTATCCCGATGACTGCAGTACATAAGAGCACCAGTTCCGTATCCTACGTGATCATCATCTCCACTATGACTGGAGTGATACTTCCATCTTGACATCACACCCAATACACTACGATTCTCAATATACCTAGAAGAGGCGTACACAGAACCTGTTAAAGCCCTGGACGACCAAAACCAAAGTATATTGATTGTCGCAAGTATTAGCGGTGCAAGTCTCAGGTTAAGACCAAATACACCTACCCTGATTCAGACTTCCATAGAAACATAGTCATACTACCAATGGAATTCCGAGGGGTCTATCCAGAGAGAAGCTATTTCCGTACCATCGGTAAACGCAACCTCCTATTACAATTGCATGAGTATCCTATACCCAAATATATTAGAACTATGCCGTTATGCTCCCACAACGAGCACAAGTGTAATACTAGTCTATTCCGCATTATCGATGTCCAATCTCGATAATACTACGACTAGGGATATTTAATGATTAAACCTTCGTGGATTGATACTGTCTTATATCATCTCAATCCAGAACTAATCATAAGGACCTTTTATCATTTATATATCTTGGTAATCTAATTACAAATGATAAAAGAGCAATTTCCTTTGTCACTTAGTTAATTTTTACAACAACACCATGATCTATACAAATAGTGATGCTATGGGTCATAATTGTCCAACAGTGCGCGCGCGCGTATTGTAGCGTGTGGGCTTCACGCGCATGGCGCCCCTCCCGCACACTGATTTTGTTTTATTTCGTTCTAGAGTTTCCGGACTCCGATTCAGTTCTGGTTTTTTCCTATACACTCGTAAAGGAATATAGTATTTCATTAAATAATTTATAATTACATCCATACTTGATATCCATGTGTTAGACCCATTTCTGCTGCCCGGGGCACCGATCCCACCCTGGGGGTTCTGCAACTGCTCAAACATATTGATATCAGTAGCAAAGGCTTAACCACACAACACATGTTTTGAATCTATGCCATAGTAATTTTAATTTAATTATGCATAGGACATATTAGATATGTATTGCATGTTTTAAATTAAAACTTTGACCGAATTAAATTAATGATTTGATTGTCATAAATCTCCTGTGATTAGGTGATTACTTTTAAGTAACAATATTAATAATGTTGGATCATTATTGGATGGTCCGTCTTGTCAATACGGAGATGAATGGGTTCTTTTTACTTATATCCAATATCGTCATTAGTGTGAGGGTATAAGTGCTCGAAACTTAGGTCGCTCCGGTAAAACATTAGATGTAGCGTGATGAGTTTGTTGGGGTTGGTGCTCAGAGCGCCAATTCCCGGGTATATTTCTGTTAAATACTTCTGTAAAACATTATTATTATGAATAATATATGCAGTTTCTATAATATAATCTATTCTTTTATATGGTAAAGACGTAATGACCCTAGAATATTAGTCATGATACAGTTGCAAAAGCGTCGCAACAGACATTGGGAAGTATCATGACGTTGTCATTCTCAGACAGTTCCTGGTCAAGGTTTACACTACTTGGTCAGTATAGTAAACCCGTTGAGACCGGTACATGTCGTATACTGGAATATATGATTCCAATGGTTTCTCAATGAACCATTAGTCTTGGAGACTAGTATAGACGTGTAGGTGTTTATAGCGGATAAACACTGAACGACTCACCGAAGATTCTTAATAGATGGTACACCAGCGTCAATAAGAATCTTCTTGGGTTGAGTAGCACTTGTGATTCTTAGACTTGAGATGCCATTGTGGGCACATGAGACATCTTCTACACTTAGACGGCAGTCACGTCACCGATCTATTAAGATCAGACCTCCGCCTGTTCGTTGGGTGTAGATAGATTCTCAGGGTGTCCTATGTGTATCAAGATAGGATCCGTCAGTTCTGTGTATCAGAGCATAGGTAGTCCATATGATTAGCAATCAGATAAAACCATGGGCCCGTGGTAAAGTTTAGAAGCTAGTTCTAAACTTCTTTTGAGATTGCTAATAGAATAGTCGACGGGATAGTCCGATAGAGATTTGACGTTTACATCTATATCCCTGGGATTTATCCGGATACCTGTGACGGAGGAATTATACATTTGCGATGACCTCGACCTGTATGGTTCAGCGAGATTATCCGTGATCGTCACAATCTACGGGTGGATAGATTATGGACACGAAATTAGATTGTGTGACGGATACCTGGAACCTAGAGAGTCTCAATAATGAAACATACTCGTTGAGCACTAGAGCAACATTAATAAATAATATTGATTATTTATAAAGTCGTTTAATGGTTAAACGCAAGATACATGCTAAAGAGACTAGATAGTCATTTCCTTAATTATTGTGTATTTACATTTAATACTTGATTAATTTAAATACACATTAATTAATAGTCAAAATGAGTTATTTGACTTATTTCCTAAATGAATATATGTTTTTAATATTTAATGTAAATATTATACATATATTTAATATATTTGTATTTGATTAATTAATTAATTATTTAATTGTTAAATGATTAAATTAATTAAAATATAAATATCTTATGTTAGGATATTTAAAGTTAATGATGTTAGTTGCATTTGTTGACCAAAATAAATATCTAATAAAGTTGTTTATAAGATATTTGTGCAAGTTGACCAAATGATAATTGAAATGAAATTGAAATTAATTTCCTTGTTTTTGTCTTAGCCTTTTCGGCCAAAGGCCAAATGAAACAAGTATAAATTGATTTTCATTTCATGATACATTTAACCTAATACACTTATCAAAAAAAACTCCATTGAAAGAAGCTAAAGGAACTTTGTGAGAAGAAAGGCTAAAACATCAAAAGCTTGGATTTTTAGTAAGTTTTTCAAACTTGCTATTAGTAAGGAATATGTTCCTTAGGTTCTAGGCTTTAATATATGATATTCTTAGGATGTTTCTTTCTTTGTTTCTTGTGGTTTTTGATGATGGAAGTTTTGGAGAAGTGTGAAGCATGTGTAATGAAGGAAGTGTTGTGACTATTGTAGTGTAACTAATCTTTTAAGGTTTTGGAAACCATGTTGCTAATCTAGAGTTGTTGACCCACTCTTAAATGACCTAGATTTGATCTTGATTTTTTTCATTGTGTTGAGACTTGAATTGGAAGGAAGAATGATGATTGAAGTAATTGATTTAATGTATTTGGTCTAATTTGTCCAATTTGAGGAAATTGAAAAATTAGGGTTTTAACTAATTCCAAATTTGGGGGGTTTTCATATATGTTGTGTATTATGTGTTTATATGAGGCATATAAAGTTTCATGTTGATTGGATATCATTTGGATGTGTCTTGAAGCATGAAAGTGCAAAATGCACAAATTGGGCACCAAATGGTGCTCTCGGCTTTGTGAGGAAAAATTGGGGATTTTGGTTGCTTTGGTGTTTTGAACATCATAAGTTCATCCTAGAAATGATTTAGAATCATTCAAAATTGATTGGATCAATTTCGGACTAAAACGGACAAAAATGCAAAGCAAGGGTAATTTGGTAAATTCACTTAAAAGTTTTATTGAATTTATTTTCATAATTTGATTGTTGGAATATTAAATAAATATGTTTATTAATTAATCCGAGAAAAAGTTTTGAAATCTGAAAATCGGATTTTCACCGCTTCCGCTGCGTTACCGGATTCACCCCCTAAATAACCCATTCAAAATGGTATCAGAGCGAGTCTGATTCTAGGCCACTTAAAATGATTAGCTTCATTGAATCAATGTTTAATCATGTTTTCTTGACTTTGTGCATGCTTATTAGGATCTAAACTGGTTAGATTTAGGGTGTATGACACTTAGCGGAAAATCCCTAATAATAAGGTTTTAATGTAATTATGTATTTGATGCATGTTATATGGTCCGTCTGTCAATACGGTTTATGAATATCTTTGTGATTACATCCAAGACCGTGCCTCTGCTGTGAGGGTTGTAGCCGATAAAGATTTATTTATACCAGATGTATATCTGATACTAGATAAATTCAAGTAAAAGCGGAATTCTGAACGAGCCCTAGCTGTCAGGATACGTAAGTAACTTGAGTTTATCATTGACGAGTATTACCTTGGTACGTCTCCTTGTGGGCCTGCCTTCGCAGCGACAACGAGAAACGGCCAGGACCGGATACTTAGGAGTCACTTTGAGTGATTGACAAATGAGTTGTCTACCTGATGAATATACGTAGGCGAGACCGTGCCTCTGCTGTGAGCCGAAAATATATTCACGGGATCCACTTTTCACTATTATATTAATTTAATTATTAAATATTTGTATTCTGTTTTGGGATTACAGTATTACATGATTTAGTGGGAGGGGCATATTAGATTAAAAATCCATGATCTAGTTTATGCTTTTGATATTATATGAAACTGCTTTATTTCTGCTAACCGTTTTTCGTGATCTATATGATAGATTGGCGATGGCGGCACAATCCACAAACCAGTTTGCGCGTATGCTTGATGCGAACAAACTGAAAGGCGCTGAACTTTGCAGACTGGGAATTGGACTTGAGGATTGTCCTCGATTCCGAGAAGCTGGGTTATGTTCTTGAGGGTCCGTTGCCCTTGCAGTGGGCGAGGATGCTTCAGAGGAGGAACGCCAAGTTTTTGAAACTTGGAAGGATGATGATTTAAGGGTTAAATCATACATCCTTAGTTCACTGTCTCCGAAACTCAAGCAACAGTACTATGGTATGTTAGATTCCTATAGTATGATGACGCGATTGAGACAATCGTTTGAGAACCAGGAACAAGGAACAAGTTATTGTTCACAAAGTCGCCATGGAACTGTTCCATGCGCGTCTGGATGAAGGGCAGAGTGTCAGCCCATATGTTCTTCAGATGATCGATTTGATCGATCAATTGAGGCAACATAATCTCATCTTGAATGACATTCTCGGGAGGAGTGTCATTCTTGGTTCACTGCCAGCTTCATTTCGCCAGTTCGTGATGTACTTCAACATGCACGGGGCTGTCTGTACCTACTAGGAGCTACATAGGATGTTGCTCACGGCAGAAGAAGACCTTAAGAGGGAGTACCGACTCGCCCTCCTAGAACTACTTCTCTTTCGGCTTCTTCCCAGGATGGTCCAAGGGAAAGAACAAAAAAGGCAAGAAGAAGAAGAAGGCTTTTGGTCCTCAACAACATGCGAAGATTGCAAAGCCCAAACGGGCTTCTGAAGACAAATGCCACCACTGCGGAAAAACTGGGCACTGGAAAAGGAACTGTCCTGATTACATTGCCCAAGTGAGGAGAGACAGAGCTTCTACATCAGGTACTTTTATTTTTCCAGTTATTGATTTATCTTTGGCTTGTGAAGCCGTTACATCCAGCTGGATTTTAGATTCTGCTTCCCCATTCACATTTGCAATTCGTTGCAGGTGCTGAAGGAAAGTAGGAAACTGAAGCCTGGAGAGATGCAGTTGCGGTTCGGGAGTGGAGACTCTTGGGATGCAGTTGCAGTGGGAGTATGCGAGATCTCATTGCCGAATGGGACACTTTTGTTATATGACTGTCATTTTGTACCGGGATGTGTCGCTAATATTATATCACTTTTTGTATTGGATACAGAAGGCTATTGTATTAATATTAAGAATAGTTCTTGTATTTATATGATAAAAATAATATCAGATCCTTAGTTTTCCAAACCATCATGGTCATTATACATTGCAAACTTCAAAAGATATATTAAATACTGGAGTTAATAAACGTAGTTTACCTGTAATTAATAATATTGAACTTTGGCATATGAGACTTGGTCACATTGGCGTTAAACGCCTTACCCAATTGGTTAGGAATGGTTGATATCAGATCTTACCATTGAGTCCTATCCAACTTGTGAATCCTGTATTCAGGGTAAGATGACCAAAGCCCCATTTTCTGGTGTTGGACACCGCGCCACAAACTTACTGGAACTCGTACATTCTGATGTATGTGGTCCACTAAGTCAAACTGCTCACAGTGGTTATTCGTACTTCGTTACCTTTACCGATGATTTGTCACGGTACGGTTATGTGTATTGATGCGACATAAATCGGAAACCTTTGAAAAGTTCAAAGAGTTCCGAAATGAAGTAGAAAAACAAACTGGTAATTATATTAAATGCCTTCGATCAGATCGAGGCGGCGATATATGAGTGGTGAGTTCATGGATTATATGAAGGAGAATGGGATTCTCGCTCAATATACTCCTCCAGGTACACCACAACACAATGGTGTATCTGAAAGGAAAAATCGGACTTTATTGGATATGGTCCGATCAATGTTGAGTTTCACAGATTTTGCCCTATTACTTATGGGGCTACTGTCTCTTAACAGCCGCACATCTTTTGAATAAGATTCCTTCAAAGGCTGTTCCTACGACACCGTATCAGATATGGTTCGGTAGGAGACCGAATCTTAATTATATTAAGGTTTGGGGTTGTCCTGCCTATGTCAGGGTAACTCAGCAAAGTAAGCTTTCGCCTCGAGGGCAAAAGTTTAGGTTTGTTGGATATCCCTCGAACACGAGGGGATATCTGTTCTATGATACCGAGCATCGAAATGTGTTCGTAGCTCGCTTCGCAAAATTTCTAGAAGTAGAATTTTTGTCAGAAGGTGGTGATCATAGACAAGTTGAGCTTGATGAAGTCCAACCTGAAACAAACGAACCAACGGAGGAACCTGAAGTTCAAGTAGATGAAGGACCTTCAACACACACACTCCGTAGGTCGGAAAGGGTATCTAGACCTCCTGAACGTTTGTATTTGATACAAGAAAAGAGTCTGGATGTTCTCTTAGTTGAAGAGACAGATCCTTTCACCTATAGAGAATCGATGTTGGACATCGACTCCGTGAAATGGCAAGTGCCATGAAATCCGAGATAGACTCAATGCATGAAAATCAAGTTTGGGACTTGATTCCGCTTCCCGAAGGAATTGTTCCTATCGGTTGTAAATGGGTTTACAAAAGGAAGCGGGCCTGACGGTAAGGTTGAACTTACAAGGCCCGACTGGTAGCAAAAGGTTACACGCAGCGACCTGGCGTCGACTACGATGAAACTTTTTCGCCGGTAGCAATGCTTAAGTCATATCCAATTTTGCTTTCTATAGCTATAGCGCGTATCATGACTACGAGATTTGGCAAATGGATGTCAAAACGCTTTTCTAAATGGATTTCTTGATGAAGAAATCTATATGGAACAGCCGGAAGGTTTCACGTCCAGCGAAACCTCGGGTATGGTATGTAAGCTTAAGAAGTCCATTTATGGACTTAAACAAGCTTCACGAAGTTGGAATCTTCGATTCGATGAGATTATTAGATCGTCTGGTTTTCTCAAGAATTCGGAAGAATCCTGTGTGTATCAGAAGGCCAGTGGGAGCATGGTCGTATTTTTAGTCCTATATGTTGATGACATCCTAATCATTGGGAATGATTTAGGTATGTTGCAAAGCGTCAAAGCGTACCTCTGTAAGAATTTCTCCATGAAGGACCTGGGAGAAGCTTCCTATGTTTTAGGGATAAAACTCTATAGAGATAGACAAAGTAGGCTGATTGGGTTATCCCAATCAACGTACGTAGATAAGATCTTGGAACGGTATAGCTTTGGTAACTGTAAGACAGCAAACATACCGTTCAGACATGGGATTCATCTTTCTAAGAAGATGTGTCCACAAACAGAAGATGAGAAGGTTAGAATGTCTAACCAACCTTATGCTTCGTGTTGGGTAGCATAATGTATGCCATGTTATGTACGAGGCCTGATATCAGTTTCGCTGTTAGCGTAACTAGTCGATATCAGTCCAATCCAGGTAATGACCATTGGATGGCCATTAAACATATCCTAAAGTATCTTAAAGGTACTAAGGATAAGTTGATTATATATGGAGGAAACGAACTGCAAGTTAATGGTATACAGACTCCGATTTCCAATCGGATCCCGATGATAGAAAGTCTACATCTGGATTTGTCTTTACCCTTAACGGAGGTGCAGTTTGTTGGAAGAGTTCCAAACAGGATCGACAGCTGATTCCACCACTGAGGCGGAATATATTGCAGCTTCTGAAGCTGCAAAAGAGGCTGTGTGGATAAAGAATTTTATCACAAAATTGGGAGTTGTCCCAAGTATCGAGAATGCGATTCCATTATACTGTGATAATACTGGAGCCATTACGCAAGCAAAGGAACCGAGGGCGCATCAGAAGTCGAAGCATGTGGAACGCAAGTACCACATCATTCGAGAGATCGTGTCGCGAGGGGATATTGTCGTGTGCAAGGTACCGAGTGAAGATAATGTAGCAGACCCGCTGACGAAGGCCATACCTCCAAAGTTTTTGATAAACACGTGGAGTCGATGGGTATTAGATACAATCGATATTGGCACTAGAGCAAGTGGGAGATTTTGTTGGGGTTGGTGCTCAGAGCGCCAATTCCCGGTTGTATTTCTGTTAAATACTTCTGTAAAACATTATTATTATGAATAATATATGCAGTTTCTATAATATAATATATTCTTTTATATGGTAAAGACGTAATGACCCTAGAATTATTAGTCATGATACAGTGCAAAAGTGTCGCAACGGACATTGGGAAGTATCATGACGTTGTCATTCTCAGACAGTTCCTGGTCAAGGTTTACACTACTTGGTCAGTATAGTAAACCCGTTGAGACCGGTACATGTCGTATACTGGAATATATGATTCCAATGGTTTCTCAATGAACCATTAGTCTTGGAGACTAGTATAGACGTGTAGGTGTTTATAGCGGATAAACACTGAACGACTCACTGAAGATTCTTAATGGATGGTCACCAGCGTCAATAAGAATCTTCTTGGGTTGAGTAGCACTTGGGATTCTTAGACTTGAGATGCCATTGTGGGCACATGAGACATCTTCTACACTTAGACGGCAGTCACGTCACCGATCTATTAAGATCAGACCTCCGCCTGTTCGTTGGGTGTAGATAGATCCTCCTCAGGGTGTCCTATGTGTATCAAGATAGGATCCGTCAGTTCTGTGTATCAGAGCATAGGTAGTCCATATGATTAGCAATCAGATAAACCATGGGCCCGTGGTAAAGTTTAGAAGCTAGTTCTAAACATTCTTTTGAGATTGCTAATAGAATAGTCGACTGGATAGTCCCGATAGAGATTGACGTTTACATCTATATCCCTGGGATTATATCCGGATACCTGTGACAGAGGAATTATACATTTGCGATGACCTCGACCTGTATGGTTCAGCGAGATTATCCGTGATCGTCACAATCTACGGGTGGATAGATTATGGACACGAAATTAGATTTTGTGACGGATATACCTGAACCTAGAGAGTCTCAATAATGAAACATACTCGTTGAGCACTAAGCAACATTAATAAATATATTGATTATTATAAAGTCGTTTAATGGTTAAACGCAAGATACATGCTAAAGAGACTAGATAGTCATTTCCTTAATTATTGTGTATTTACATTTAATACTTGATTAATTTAAATACACATTAATTAATAGTCAAAATGAGTTATTTGACTTATTTCCTAAATGAATATATGTTTTTAATATTTAATGTAAATATTATACATATATTTAATATATTTGTATTTGATTAATTAATTAATTATTTAATTGTTAAATGATTAAATTAATTAAAATATAATATCTTATGTTAGGATATTTAAAGTTAATGATGTTAGTTGCATTTGTTGACCAAAATAAATATCTAATAAAGTTGTTTATAAGATATTTGTGCAAGTTGACCAAATGATAATTGAAATGAAATTGAAATTAATTTCCTTGTTTTTGTCTTAGCCATTTTCGGCCAAAGGCCAAATGAACAAGTATATATTGATTTTCATTTCATGATACATTTAACCTAATACACTTTATCAAAATAAACTCCATTGAAAGAAGCTAAAGGAACTTTGTGAGAAGAAAGGCTAAAACACATCAAAAGCTTGGATTTTTAGTAAGTTTTTCAAACTTGCTATTTAAGGAATATGTTCCTTAGGTTCTAGGCTTTAATATATGATATTCTTAGGATGTTTCTTTCTTTGTTTCTTGTGGTTTTTTGATGAGGAAGTTTTGGAGAAGTGTGAAGCATGTGTAATGAAGGAAGTGTTGTGACTATTGTAGTTGTAACTAATCTTTTAAGATTTTGGAAAACCATGTTGCTAATCTAGAGTTGTTGACCCACTCTTAAATGACCTAGATTTGATCTTGAGTTGTTTCATTGTGTTGAGACTTGAATTGGAAGGAAGAATGATGATTGAAGTAATTGATTTAATGTATTTGGTCTAATTTGTCCAATTTGAGGAAATTGAAAAATTAGGGTTTTTAACTAATTCCAAATTTGGGGGTTTTCATATATGTTGTGTATTTATGTGTGTATATGATGCATATAAAGTTTCATGTTGATTGGATATCATTTGGATGTGTCTTGAAGCATGAAAGTGCAAAATGCACAAATTGGGCACCAAATGGTGCTCTCGGCTTTGTGAGGAAAAATTGGGGATTTTGGTTGCTTTGGTGTTTTGATGTTTTGAACATCATAAATTCATCCTAGATGATTTAGAATCATTCAAAATTGATTGGATCAATTTCGGACTAAAACAGACAAAAATACAAAGCAAGGGTAATTTGGTAAATTCACTTAAAATTGTTTTATTGAATTTATTTTCATAATTTGATTATTGGAATATTAAATAAATATGTTTATTTAATTAATCCGAGAAAAAGTTTTGAAATCTGAAAATCGGATTTTCACCGCTTCCTCCGCTGCGTTACCGGATTCACCCCCTAAATAACCCCTTCAGAGTTGACGTAGTCACCCAATATCATCATTAGTGTGAGGGTGTACATACGAAGCTTATTAGTGCACATTGACTAGTACACACCTAGAACACGTCTTAATCCAATATCGTCATTAGTGTGAGAATAAGAAACGGTTAAGGACCAAACTAGGAGTCACATGAAGTGATAGACCTTGAAGGTCTACCTAATGAGTTTACAAAGGCCAATATCGTCATTAGTGTGAGGCTCGAGTAAATGTCATGGGATCCACTTCCCGCTATGAAATTTTGATAGTCAAATTTCTATTTTTCTGTTAAGGGAGATTACGGAATTACGTAAAGTAGTGGGGGGCACTAATAGATTTAAAATTCCATAATCAATTAGTGTTATCACTTTTGAAATGAAAATTATTCTGCTACTACTCAAAGATCTTGTCTTGTAGATGGCTGCCACTAATCCATTGATGAAACTTTTGGATTCCAATAAGCTAAAAGGAGCTGAGAACTATTTCGAATGGCAAATGAACATGCGCCTTGTCTTGGAGTATGAAAAGTTGACTTATGTCACGATCAATCCACTGCCTGTTGATATCGATCATGACTCCACTCGAGAAGAGCGAGAAACTTTTGATAGATGGAAGGATGATAACCTGAAGGTGAAATCCTACATCTTAGGATCGATGGTTCCAGATTTGCTGAGACAGTACATTGAAGTACCGGATGCTTGGAGCATCATGCGAACACTCAAGGAGTTGTTCGACGTAAATCAACAGATGGAACTTTATCGAAGGTCTAAGGAATTATTCCGTGCTGAACTTAAGGAGGGATGAGCTGTCAGCACTCATGTTTTGAACATGATTGACCAAATTCTATATCTTGAATGATAGGGCATTGTGTTTGATGAAAGGCTAGGCCGTAATTTGATTCTGTCTTTCTTGCCTGGTTCTTATGCTGGCTTTGTATTGAATTTCCATATGCATTCGATGTAAGCCACATACGAAGAACTTCATAACATGCTTCACACGGCGGAGCAAGATTTGAAGAAAGGTAACCCCATACTGTATCTCCATGGTGGAGCTGGCTCTTCAAAGACTTCTGGGAAGTCAAATAAAATCAAGATGGGGAAGAAGAAGATATCAAAGAAAAACTCCAAGAAGCGCAAAGGCGCAAAACCGAAAGTAGCTCGTGATCAATGTCTACAATGCAAGAAATCTGGACACTGGAAGAAGGACTGTCCAGAGCTTAAAGCAGGACCCTCAGGTACGTTTTGTATTTTTCCAATTATTGACATCTCATTAGCCTTAGATGCAAATAGTGGATGGGTGTTAGACACTGGCAGTTCCACTCATATTTGCAATTCCCTGCAGGAAATGAGGGTTAAACGAAGGCTGAATAAAAGGGAGATCCAGCTTAGAGTTGGCAATGGCGAGACATTGGATGTCAAGGCCATATGAACTGTTGTTATAGATCTCCTAAATGGATGTAAATTAGATTTGCATGACTGTTATTATGTTCCCTCACTTATCAGACAAATAATATCGCTGCCAATATTAGATAAAGAAGGATATAAAATAAACATTAAGGATGAAACTTTATGTTTGTATGATAAAGATAATTTATTGAAATGTGAATGTTCTTTATCAAACAGTCACTATGTTTTGGAAACATGTAGAAATGTCTTTAATATAGAGAAAAATACAATTAGGAAGTCTAAACTAAATAATACTGAATTATGGCTGTAGACACTTGCATTTTTACATGAGCTCGATGATGAGCCTCGATCGGAGGCACTACCCAATAAGTTGCGGAAGTTGCAGGAAACAGACGTCGGAAGGGGAAATTCAAGATAAGTACATCATCAGATATAATTCACCTGTTCACTGCGTTTGCGTTCGTGCCGCGTTCGGAAACATGTTCGAACGGCGAACAAATTGCAGGTGTTCATGTAGCGTCCGAAGAAGCGTTCGAACGACCATCGGTATTTCTGTTTTACTGCTAGCCACACGCCCAAGCCCATCCAAAGCCAATTTAGCCCACCAAGCCCAATCCAAAAATAATTAAAACACTTAAAATACATGTCAAATTAAATCAAATCCTAAATTAAATAAAACAAATCACCTTCCTAAACTAAATAAATCAAATCAAATCAAATCAAAATAAATCCCCATTCCTAAACCAATCAAATCCAATCACCTCCCAAAATAAATATATCCCCACCAAAATTACACAAGATCATTTCCTTTAATAAACTAATTAATCACCTCCCTTATTGACATGATTCCATTCCTTACCTAGAAACCCTAGTGCACCATTATAAAAGAAACCAAAATTCCAAACCCTTAACCCCTTAGAGACTCACAACAACCTTCAAGAAAAAAAACATAAGAAAATAATAGAAAACCCTAAGCTCTCTTCACTTAGACCTTCACCCCTCTCTTTAGAGCACATTCACGCCCAAACACCAAGAAGAAAACACTCTCAACCACCGAAAACTACAACACCAAAATACCCATCCCTCACCGAAAATCACACCCAAAACCACCCCTTTACATTACCGAAAACAACACCCCTAAAACAGTCCCTAAATCACTAACAACTGCACTCCAAAATCCCCATAAATCACCAAAAAAATACACCCTAAAACAATCCAAGTTTCACATCAAAACAGTGGCAAAGGAATAGCTAAAAACAGTGAGGAAAGATCGAGAAAGCAGCAATGAAAACAACAGAACGGTGAAGGAAAATAGTAGACCAGAAAACCAGAAAAGTGATGGAGCAGTAACCCTTTCGGCGACGACGTGACGCACTTCCGAGGAGCAACTTAAAAGGTAAGACCTGAGGGCACCTTTTATTACTTTTTATTTTGTAGTTTGGATGTGGCACGCTGGGTTGGACATAGAATATGTCCAACCGGGTGTGCGAGGTCCTATATCAAAGATGACCAAATCCTTGGTCACATCTTTTTTTAACGTTCCTTTATTTATTTATCACACATTTATTTCGTATTATTAGCTCTTTATCATTCCGCATGTTTCTTCCTTTGCTTATGTGTTGTTATATGCATTATCATACTTAATGCCCATTTTTACGATTGCATTGTGTTAACACGTGAATGTTGCCTCTCGTGGTATATCAGATGGAAACCCAGACATAAATTCCGTAGCCGAATCCGGATGGACGGTATTGCGGTCTGTACTAGGGATACAACTCCACGTACAACTTGGGGAAAACATTCCCGCATGTGTTTACTGCATTATGGATGCCACTTTCGCCACTTCGTTCGAACGTGTTACCGAACGCTACTCGAACGAACGCATTCTGTCTTGCCCCCGTTCGAACGCGTTTCCGAACGCTACACGAACGCGGGCATTCTAGGCAGATTCCTTTATCATGTCTTAGGCATTTTTGTGTTCATTGTCCCGTTATCTACTTTCTATGTGTCTTTTTCTTTATTTTTAATCTAATGCGTATGGGCTAACTAGGGTGGATTAAAGGTCCTTCATTCAAGGGGAATGCCTAAAGGCTACCTTTACCACGATGTTTTGCCACGCCGGATGAGGTACACTCGATTGAATGTGAAATATGTTCAATCGGGCATACAAGGTCCCATATAATTTATTTATTTATCTTCTATGCATTGTTATTTGATGCGCATGGGCTAATTATGTTGGTTTAAAGGTCCTCTATTTGAGGGAGGAAAAGTCTAAAAGGCTACCTTTACCATGATATTTTGCCGCGCCTTTTATTATTCCGTTATTTATTTTTTGCATATTATCTCTTTGTTTATTCATACAATGTAATCTAATGCGCATTGGCTAAAGGTCCTCCATTCGAGGGAAATGCCTAAAGGCTACCTTTACCATGATGTTTTTCCACGCCGGACGAAGTACACTCGATTGAATGTGAATTATGTTCAATCGGGCATACGAGGTCCTACATCGTAAATTTGTTTATCATGTATTTTTTTATATTTGTATTGTGTTGATTGCGCATGGGCTTAGTTAGTGCGATTAAAGTTCCTCTATTTTGAGAGGTTAAAATCCTTTACCACGATGCTTTGCCGCGCTTTTAGCCCATCATTATTTATTAGATGTCATCTATTCATCCATTCATGTATGTGTCATATTGTTTACTGCATTTTAGAGGTCGTTGCTGTAACCCCATTCGAACGCGTTTCAGAACGCCACACGAACGCATGTTTTCTGTCTGGTCCCGTTCGAACACGTTATCAAACGTTATACGAACGTGAACCTTCTGTTCACCGTTTGAACGTGTATACGAACGCCGCACAAATACCCATGGTAAATAGGTCATCCTGCATTACATCACGACATGTCTATCTTAGCATATAGTTATCTCTTTTTACCTTATGCATTTGAATTACCTCTTTAGTTATCTATTTCTATTATGCGCTTAAGTGTCTTTCCCTAATATGCATGCTTGTATGAATGCTATGTGTTTGCGCTTCTGTGCCTACCAATGTGAGATTGTATGTCTTTCGTATGTCAATATATCTTTATGCATGAATTTGGACATAAATTATATACAAATAGGTTGTATACAAACATGAAAAATATGTTATATGTAAACTTAGATATGAGCTTTGTACCTATGCATGCAAACTTATGAGTAAATTATCCTTGGAAATATGTTACTTAGGCTTGGTAAGATTATTGCACAAATCATTTTATTACAAGTTGCATAAGTAAGGGACCATTCCAAACCCAACGGTTTGAGGTCTTCCCTTACGAGGGGTGAGTGCGGCCTTAAATCTTTGTCCCGATTCACACCGGGTGGCGACTCCATTATTCTCCGGTTTAGTCCCCCGTGGGTTACTCCGTAGTCCCAACCAGTCCGCGAGCCCAGGACAACATGCGTCGCCCAGTTTGTGTTCCCACAGTCTGGCGACTCCACTGGGGATAGAGAATTGGCCCCGAAATAATGTCTTGTAATATTATGATTTGTGCTTTAATTAACCGTGTCTACCGTGGGTTAAAATAGGTTTAATCAAAGGCATTTTGAGGCTAGGTAATGGTTTGGTGTCTTCCTTCACTCACTACCTTTCTAGAAGGAAAGCTGTGAAGGCACCTAGATAGCCATCTACTAGTAGCCTATTGTGATGGACTATTTGGAGGACTCGTTGTTTATTCCTGACACCAAGCGATAAGAGCCTAAGAGGCTTGGGTATTTAAGTGAGCCTCGCTCCACCCTCCCTCTCGGGAATCTACAATGGGAAGTCCATTTGACAGTCAGTCACACACATAGCTCGTTGGCACGTACCTTAGTGTATAAAAAAGGGTGCGCTCACTTGGTCGCTCGAACCCTTGAGTGGACAGACCTAGTTGTAGGCCATCATTCGTCGGTGAGAGCCTTTGTCTACACTCTTGCGAACCCACACGTAGACCGGGGTTATATGACCTATAGCAACTATTTCCTTGTGTTTGTGGGCCATCCTCGTTTGGATGCAGTTGGACTTCTTGTCAGAAATGCGAACTTGTTGGGCCATTTAAACTGGGACGAGTTCGTATCCTATGGCAATTGGGCCAAAAGCTTTTGAAATATCGATGGGCCACTCTATAGAAATTATTATTTTATGTTTGCATTACCTTTCTTTTATGCTTGTGTTTGGGAACATCGTCGTTTGGATCCATTTGGACCATTTGTCATGGGATGTGGGCTTGTTGGGCCATTTAAACTGGGACAAGAACGTATCTTATGACAATTGGGCCAAAGGCTTCTAAATATCGATGGGCTATTTTGTGCTTGTGTTCGGAACATTACCATTTGGATTTACTTGGAATCCTTGCCATGAGATGTGAACTCGTTGGGCCATTTAAACTGGGACGAGTTCACTCCTATGACGGTTAGCCCAAAAGCTTCTAAAATGATAATGGGCTGATTTGTTTGAAAATTTTAATCGATTTAGTATGTTCTATATGTTACATGCATCTCATGCACCTCATATATACATACATCATGTTAACACCCTCTATGTCTCAAAAAGACATCATAGATACCTTTTGGGTTAGAGAAGGGACAAGGCTCACTAAAAGAACAGTAACAAGCATGAGTGAATCCGATAACGAGGTATCCCGTATGGATCAGTTAGAGAACGGTCTTGCCAAGATCACTGAACAGTTGCAAGCCCTGACTACTGCTGTGGCTGGTATAGCTGGATCTCGTGCTGAGGGTAGTTCTGGGGATGTGAGGCAAGAAGAGCCTCCGAACAGATTGGGGGATGATATCCCCACTTTTGATGATGATATGGAAGAGTATGCAGCAGGCAGAGTATCTGGGTCTCAGGCAGAATTACAAAAACTCTGGGATCAAGTTAAGACGGTTACCCGCAGGATAAGGGGTAAGAATGAGGATTTGCTGGATTATGAGACGTTGACTTTTGAAGAGCAGTTGCCGGCATAGTTCAAGATGTCTGATATGGATAAGTTTAATGGGAATGGGGATCCAAGGGTGTCTCTCCGTCAGTATGTATCAGTCATGAGTTCAGTTGGCCTATCTCAGCGCCAATACAGAAGATGTTTGGAATGTCGCTCGAGGGAGCTCCCGTGGTGTGGTACCACAGTTTGGAGAAGAAAGTGAAGGAAGATTGGAGGGAGTTGGCTGATGCCTTCCTGAAGCAGTATGTCACTGACCTAGATATCGATATGTCACTCCGCGATCTAGAGAATGTTAAGCAAAAATCGGAGGAGAGTTTTAAGGAGTATGTGGACTGAAGAGGTCAGTTGTTGAAAATGCAGACTAGGCCCCAGAGAATGACTAGATTAAAAGGATTATCAAGGGCACCAAGCCCTCCATTTACAGCAAGTTGAGGAGGATGACCTCCATGATTATAGACTTTCGGCAGTTGAGGGAAACTGTCATGGACATTGAAGAGGAAGAGGCGGAAAACAGAAAGTTTTATGGCTTAAGTAGGAGGCCTATTGGGGGGACATCGGGTACTAAACCTGTTTCTGCGGAAGTTGCTGCCATCCGGAACCGGAAATTTTCCAACTTGGGAAGACCCCTGTCAAATGTACTAGAGAAATTGAAGAGGCAAGGACTCTTAAAACCCTTGGAAGCCAAACCATTACCCAATCCCCCACCATCACATTATAACCTAAACCTTTACTATTACTTTCACCAACAAAAGGGCCATGACACCGACAATTGCGCCCGACTCCGCCATGAAACCCGACCCTGAAACAGAATGCCCCAACACACACCAGAACCCTTTACCAAATTACCACTCTGTCCCGCCCCCAACCTATCTGATAAACTCTGGCCTACCCGAGAACCTTGTCCTCAAATCCTTTGACCTCAAGCCATTTTCCTTGGGATTTGGGATAGTAACAGGGAAGATGAAACCGAACATGGGAAGAGTTTCTGGGCAGACTTCTCTAGTAGTGATGAAGAAGAAGTGAAGGGTATGACACGCAGCGGGCGTTTCTACAATGATATGTCTGATAAGGGTAAAAGAGTGTTATCAGAGGGTAGAGAAGTGGCTGAGAATACAGAAAGTGACGAGGGAGATGTAGTGCTACAGCAGTTAAGGAAAACCCGAGCGCAAGTGAGTATATGGGATTTTTTGTGTGCATCTCACGAGCACAGGCGGGCCATGGTTGAGGCCTTAAGCAAGATAGTGGTGACAGAAAATGCCAACCCCGCAATGTTTGTTGGGTCAGTGCGAAAGGAGGCTTTGCAAACAATCACTTTTTCTGAGGAAGAACTCCCAGCTGAGAGGAGAAATCATAATAGACCTTTTTTTATCAGAGCTGAAGTGAGGGGTAAAAGGACCTCTTGTGTGATGGTGGATGACGGCTCATCCATTAATGTGTGCCCGTTGAAGATTTTGGCAAAGCTGGGTATGAAAGCAACGGATTTGGACCCCTCCAGTATGACCATCAAAGCTTATGATGACAGTAAGCGAGGAGTTGAGGGTACATTTGTAGCAGCGGTCAAGGTTGGTCCTATTGAGGACGAAGTTGAGTTTACAGTGCTGACATCCCAGCCACTTTTGCCTTGTTGTTAGGAAGGCCTTGGTTTCACAAACTTGGGGGTGTGCCTTCCACTTTGCATCAGATGATTAAGTTCTTGTATGAGGGAGAGATTGTTACCATCCGAGCTGAGATAGATAATGTTGTGGCTGCCTTGGAGATACAACCTTTCACGAGGTTTCAAGTGTCAGCAACTTTTGAGGAATGGGTGGATCCTAGGGTGGCTAGGATCATGAAAAAAATGAAGTTTGAACCGGGTGAAGGTTCAAAATTGCCAGATTTCATAGGACAGACTACTCGGAAGGGTTTGGGATACACATCTGATGAAGAAAAGCCGAAGGTTAAAAAGAAAGGGCTGAAATTGATGGAGTGCTTTGTGAAGGCTTCAGGGTATCAAAGTGAGCCCGAACCGATAGAAGTTAATGGGATTGTGGTGCCTGGATTTGAGATCTTCTAGGATTTGTTGGGTGAGAAACCACTGACTAAAAAAGCTGTGGAAGCAGATAATTGGGAAGAAAAATTGATGAAGTTGGAGAGCCTGACTCTGGGAGAGGACAAAAAGCCTGAGGAAAACCTGGTTGCAGAGGAAGAAGTGTCTATAGATGATGAAGACATTTACCTTCCTAATTTGTTTGAATGTACTTCTGCATTATCCAATAATAAAGACATTTCTTTTGCTTACTTGCCTGAGTCATTTCCATTTACTCTGCACGAATCAAGCATATTTGATATCAGTTCGGCCAGAACTACTGCATTTAACTTGGGTACACTTGAGAACCCCAAGGAAATTCTGATTGCAAGTGAAGTTACCTCCGAAGAGAGGGGGAAATTAGAAGAAGTATTGGGCAGATATGCCAAAGTGTTTGCTTGGTCCTATGAGGACATGTCTGGGGTAGACAGAAACATTGCCCAGCACACAATACCAACTTATCCGAATATGAGGCCAGTAAAATAGAAACTTCGACGGATGAGACCAGAATGTGCTGAGAAAGTTAGGGAGGAAGTTAAGAAACAGATAGATGTGGGGTTCCTGGAAGTAGTAAAGTATCCTGAGTGGTTGGCTAATATAGTGCCAGTGCCGAAGAAAGACGGGAAGGTCAGAATGTGTGTGGACTACAGAGATCTCAACAAGGTTTGTCCGAAAGATGATTTTCCTCTGCCGCATATAGATTTTCTGGTTGATAGTGCGGCTTTATCTACTATGTATTCATTTGCAGACAGGTTTTCAGGTTACAATCAGGTCCTTATGGCTGAGGAAGATAAACACAAGACTGCCTTTGTTACCGAGTGAGGTACTTATTGTTACAAGGTGATGCCGTTTGGGCTCAAGAATGCAGGAGCTACTTATCAGCGGATGGCCACTACACTATTCCACGACTTGATGCACAAAGAGATTGAAGTGTATGTGGATGACATGATGGTGAAATCAGAGACAAGAGTTGGGCATATTGAAGCACTGGAAAGGTTCCTTCAGAGAGTTGACAAATACAACCTGCGGCTAATTCCCAAGAAATGTGTGTTTGGGGTGACATCAGGAAAATTGCTAGGACATACAGTGTGAATGGGAGGAATAGAGGTAGACTCTGAAAAGATCAAAGCAATCACAGAAATGCCAGCACCGAAGACTGAGAAGGAAGTCAGAGCATTCCTGGGGAAGATTCAGTACATCAGTCGGTTCATCGCCAAGTTGACATCAGTGTGTGAGCCTATCTTCAAACTATTGAGGAAAGATCAACCGATAAAGTTGAATGAGCAGTGTCAAGCAGCCTTCGACAAGATCCGAGAGTACTTGGTAAAGCCTCATGTATTGAAACCTCCGAGACCGGGCAGACGGTTGATATTGTACTTGGCCATAGAATCAGAAGCACTGGGGGCGATGATGGTACAGGCAGATGAGACAGGGGTAGAGCATGCAGCATTGATAGCCTTGAAGGCCGAGAGTGTGGAAGTCTACGGAGATTCTATGTTGGTAGTCCAGCAGATGCGAAGAGAATGGGAATTGAAAGTAGAACGGTTGAAACCTTACCTTTTTTACCTCAGAAAGTTGGCACAGGTTATCCCCGATTGTAAGTTTCAGCACTTGTCAAGAGAAGAGAATCAGATGGCAGATGCATTGGCTACACTTGCAGCGACTTGGGAAAATCCAGAAAAGTTAGTGATGAGACCGTTGATACTGACAACAGCAAGAAGACCTGTTTATGAGATAGAGAGAATTCTGGAAATAGAGGTCGATGATGGTAAACCTTGGTATTATGACATTCAGAGGTATCTGGAATATGGGGAACTCCTAGAGGGAGCAGGCAGAAAAGACAGAATAGCCATTCAGAAGTTAGCTTCCCAGTATGTGATTTTGAAAGGGGAACTGTACAAGAGGCAAGAAAACGGTATTCAGTTGAAGTATTTGAGAAAAAAAGAAGCTCAGCATGTAATGGAAGAAGTACACACCGGGGTATGTGGTTCACATATGAACGGGTTGAATCTGTCCCGCAAGATAGTGAGACAAGGTTTTTATTGGTCAACCATGGAAACAGACTGCGCGAAAATGGTAAAGCACTGTCATGATTGTCAAGCACACGGTAATTTGAATCACTTGCCGCACACAGAGTTGCACGGGTTGTCAGAGCCATGGCCTTTCTCAGCATGGGGAATTGATATGATTGGAGAAATTCGACCGAATGCATCGAATGGGCATCGCTTCATAGTAGTGGCAGTAGATTACTTCTCGAAGTGGGTGGAAGCCAAATCATTCCGCAATGTTACAGCAAAACAGATGGTAAAGTTTATAGCTCGGAACCTCATTTGTCGGTATGGTATGCCGCATCATATAGTGACAGACAACAGAGTTCAATTTCAAGGAGAGACGAAGGCAATGTTACAGAAATACGGGATAGGCCACCACAAGTCATCACCATACAGACCGCAGGCAAATAGGGCAGTTGAGGCAGCCAACAAGACTATAAAGACGATTTTAGCCAAGATGACAGAGAACTGCAGAGATTGGGCCGAGAAACTACCATATGCTTTGTGGGGGTACAGAAAATCAGTAAGAACACTAACAGGGGCCACACCTTACTCTTTGGTCTATGGAATGGAAGCAGTATTGCCAGTAGAAGTGGACATATAGTCTATGAGGGTATTAGCAGAGGCATAATTACCAGAAAAAGAGTGGGCCGCATAGAGGTTTGATCAGTTAGCACTGCTGGATGAGAAGAGAATGAAGTCTTTGTATCACATGCAGTTGTATCAGAAGAGACTAGCCCGAGCATTCAACAAGAAAGTACGCCCCACCAAGATCAGAAAGGGTGATTTGGTACTTAAGCAATCAAAGCTGTCGACGACAGATCCAAGAGGAAAGTTCAGACCTAACTGGGAAGGGCCTTACATAGTGCAGAAAGTAATGGGAAATGGAGCAGTGAGGCTATCAGACTTGGAAGGGAACGAGTTCACCGAGCCGATCAACGTAGACAGATTGAAGCAGTACTTTGCCTGAGGGGGAGAAGACCGAGCAGTCACCAAGGAAATTGGCAGAAGACCTAACCCAACAGAATAAGAAAATCATTCATGCATACACGTAACATTGCATTCTCTTAGTGTTTGTTTTTGTTTTGTGTTTGCAGGTTCAAAGAAAGGAGAAAGCGGCAGAAATGAGCCAAACAGCGTCAGCGCAGCTTCAGTTTCGGGGATAAGTCCCAGAGGGTGAGGCCCATATTGACTCGGGGGCAAGGCCCCACACCATGTCAGCTCGGGGGCGAGGCCCATATCAGCTTGGGGGCGAGGCCCCACATCATGTCAGCTTGGGGGCGAGGCCCATATCAGCTTGAAGGCGAGGCCCATATCGTCAGTAATTTTGGGATGCGTCCCAGGGTCGGGGTACCCCTATTGTCAGTTGCAGTTCCGGGATGCGTCCCAGGGTCAAGGGCCCACTGCATCATCAGTTGTAGTTCCGGGATGCATCCCAGGGTCGAGGGCCCACTACATCATCTGTTCGAGGGCGAGGCCCTCATTTCCAGTGGTATCGGGATGCGTCCCAGGGTCGAGGTGCCCCCGTTGTTGGTTGCAGTTATTGGGATGCGTCCTAGGATCGAGGTCCAATGCAGCACCAACTCAGCTGGAGGCACTACCTTTTTAGTTAAGGATATTGCGGGAAACGATCGTCGGAAGGGAATCAGTGTTTCATTAGATTTTATTCACTTGTTTAGCGTCAGACTCACTTGTTGGACCTCCGTTTAAAGCACTCTTGGCCCAAACCCACTCACCAAACCAACACAACACCTAGCTTACCAAGACAAAGTCCACGCCCACACCCACATAGGCCCACACGCCCATGGACTCTAAAATACACCCAAATTAAATTAATATTAATTAAATTAAATATTAACTAAATAAAATATTAATTAAGTCATTTACCAAATTAAATAAGACATAAAATATATTTATACCAAATTAAAATATTGTAACTTCCTAATCCAAAATATTATATACTAAATTAAAGAAAACATTAAATTAAATCATACCTAATTAAGATAAATAAAAAACATTATATACCTTACTTAACCAATATCATGCCTAAACAAGATAAATCAATATTCAACCTTCCTAATTCACCAAAATTTGTCCCCCCAATCAATCAAATCCTTTCCTTGTTTGACACCAAATCCAATCTATTCCTTGTGAGACAAGGGGAAGCCCTAGCCCTTGTCTATATAAACAACCCAAAACCAAAGCCAACCCCTCTCCAATCTCTCAGAATTCACGTCCACTGCTTACAAAGAAAACTGCCCTCAAAAAAACCACTGCACACATTACCGACAACAACCAGTCCCACTAACCCTCAACGCAAGCACTCTCGCCACACTCACATCAACACGTTCATCAGCCTTCAAAACGTTAGCCTTCAACACTGCCAGCCCTTAAACGCCACTCAACCAGCCCTACAGACAACTAACAAACACACCTTCATCTAGCCACACAGCCTTCTCGCCACACTTGCACCCTCATTGTCTCAACCTCACTATCACGTCCCCTGCCTCTCAACAACAGTCCAAGCTACGTACCAAGCCATCACTCCACTCACTGCCTTAATTCTCTAACACACTGCAGCCCCATCCACGCATTTAGCAGCCCCAAAAACTGCAGCCATATCACCGAAAAACAGCTTAATAGTCTCTAAAATCCTTAAAATAGTAACATAAAAAACTGCACCCTAAGCCTCCTTAAACAACCGAAAAATACAGCCCTTAGACCCTAAAAAACGCAAAAATGGTAGCTTTAAAAACCTGAAACAGTAAGCAGAAAATATAGAGAAAACAGAGCAAAACAGCAAAACAGTGAGCTAAGATGCTAAACCAGTGAACCGGAGAAGTTGAGGAGCTTTAACCCTTCCGATCTCCGTGAAACGTAAGTCTGAAAGTCGGCAAAAAAGGTTAGACTTGAGGGTATTTTTCACACTTGTTTTCAGTTTTATCTTTATTATTTATTGAGTTTTGTTCGCATGATTACTATATTAAAATGCATGTTGTGGCCCTTGAGTAGATAAATATGCATATATTGTAAAATGATGTATGTTTTGGCCCTTGAATAAAATGAAAATATGTCACCTCTCGTGGTATATAGGATGGAAACCCGGACATAAATTTCATAGCCGATTCCGAGTGGACGGTAGTATGATCTATACTCGGGATACAACTCCACATACCACTTGAGTAAACGGCGTATATTTTGTTTTATGTTGTTTTGATTTGTTTGTCATTCGTTACTTGACTTCCGCATGTTATTTGTTTATGTAATGATGTGATCGAGCGCATGGGCTTAGTAAGTTAGATTAAAGGTCCCCTATTCTGAGGGGTTAAAATCCTTTACCACGATGCTTTGCCGCGCCGATTGATGTATATTCGGTTGAATGTAAGATGTGTTCAATCAGGTATACAAAGTCCGATATTATTGTCTTTATTTTTATATGCATGATATGATCGAGCGCATGGGCTTAGTAAGTTGGATTAAAGGTCCCCTATTTTGAGGGGTTAAAATCCTTTACCACGATGCTTTGCCGCGCCGGTTGACATATATTCGGTTGAATGTAAGATGTGTTCAATCGGGTATACGAAGTCCGATATTATTTACGTTATTTTTTATATGCATGATGTGATCAAGTTCATGGGCTTAGTAAGTTGGATTAAAGGTCCCCTATTTTGAGGGGTTAAAACCCTTTACCACGATGCTTCGCCGCACCGATTGATGTATATTCGGTTGAATGTAAGATGTTTTCAATCGGATATACGAAGTCTGATATTATTTATCTTATTTTTTATATGCATGATGTGATCGAGTGCATGGGCTTAGTAAGTTGGATTAAAGGTCCCATATTTTGAGGGGTTAAAACCCTTTACCACGATGCTTCGCCCCGCCGATTGATGTATATTCGGTTGAATGTAAGATGTGTTCAATCGGGTATACGAAGTTCGATATCATTGTCTTTACTTTTTATATTTGTATTGTGTTGATTGCGCATGGGCTTAGTAAGTGCGATTAAAGGTCCTCTATTTTGAGAGGTTAAAATCCTTTACCACGATGCTTTGCCGCGCTTTTAGCCCGTCTTTATTTATTAGATTTCATCTATTCATCTGTTCATGTATGTGTCATATTGTTTACTGCATTTTACAGGTCGTTACTGTAACGCCGTTCGAACGCATTTCAGAACGCCACACGAACGCTTGTTTTCTGTCTGGTCCCGTTCGAACGCATTATCAAACGCTATACGAACGCGAACCTTCTGTTCACCATTCGAACGCGTATACAAACGCCGCACGAACGCCCATGGTAAACAGGTCCTCCTGCATTACATCACGACATGTCTATCTTAGCATATAGTTATCTCTTTTTACCTTATGCATTTGAATTACCTCTTTAGTTATCTATTTCTATTATGCGCTTAAGTGTCTTTACCTAATATGCATGCTTGTATGAATGCTATCTGTTTTCACTTCTGTGCCTACCAATGTGAGATTGTATGTCTTCCGTTTGTCAATATATCTTTATGCATGAATTCAGACATAGATTATATACAAATAGGTTGTATGGAAACATGAAAAATGTGTTATATGTAAACTTAGATATGAGTTTTGTACCTATGCATGGAAACTTATGAGTAAATTATCCTTGGAAATATGTTGTTTAGGCTTGGTAAGATTATTGCACAAATCATTTTATTACAAGTGGCATAAGTAAGGGACCATTCCGAACCCAACGGTTTGAGGTCTTCCTTGAGAGGGGTGAGTGCGGCCTTAAATCTTTGTCCTGGTTCACACCGGGTGGCGACTCCATTAATCTCCGGTTTAGTCCCCCGTGGGCTACTCCGTACTCCCAACCGGGCCGCGAGCCCGGGACAGCATGCGTCGCCCAGTTTGTGTTCACACACCCATCAAAGTGGGGGCGACTGTAGACACTTGCATTTTTACACGAGCCCGATGATGAGCCTCGGTCGGAGGCACTTCCCAATAAGTTGCGGAAGTTGTGGAAAATGGACGTCGGAAGGGTAAATTCAAGATAAGGATGTCATCAGATATAATTCACCTGTTCACTGCGTTTGAGTTCGTGCCGCGTTCGGAAACACGTTCGAACGGCGAACAGATTACGGCCATTCATGTAGCGTCCAAAGATGTGTTCGAACGACCATCGGTATTTATGTTTTACAGCTAGCCACACGCCCAAGCCCATCCAAAGCCCATTTAGCCCACCAAGCCCAATCCAAAAATAATTAAAACACTTAAAATACATGTCAAATTAAATCAAATCCTAAATTAAATAAAACAGATCACCTTCCTAAACTAAATAAATGAAATGAAATCAAAATAAATCCCCATTCCTAAACCAAACCAATCAAATCCAATCACCTCCCAAAATAAATATATCCCCACCAAAATTACACAAGATCATTTCCTTTAATAAACTAATTAATCACCTCCCTTATTGACATGATTCCCTTCCTTACCTAGAAACCCTAGTGCACCATTATAAAAGAAACCAAAATTCCAAACCCTTAACCCTTTAGAGACTCACAACAACCTTCAAGAAAAAAAAAACATAAGAAAATAATAGAAAACCCTAAGCTCTCTTCACTTAGACCTTCACCCATCCCTTTAAGCACATTCACGCCCAAACACCAAGAAGAAAACACTCTCAACCACCAAGAAGAAAACACTCTCAACCACCAAAAACTACAACACCAAATACCATCCCTTTACATTACCGAAAACAGCACCCCTAAAACAGTCCCTAAAGCACTAAAAACTGCACTCTAAAATCCCCCTAAATCACTAAAAAAACTGCACCCTAAAACAATCCAAGTTTCACCTCAAAACAACGGCAAATGGATAGCTAAAAACAGTGAGGAAAGATCGAGAAAGCAGCAGCAAAAACAGCGGAACGGTGAAGGAAAATATTAGACCAGAAAACCAGAAAAGTGATGGAGCAGTAACCCTTCCGGCGATGACGTGACGCACTTCCGATGAGCAACTTAAAAGGTAAGACCCGAGGGCACCTTTTATCACTTTTTATTTTGTAGTTTGGATGCGGCACGCTCGGTTGGACATGGAATATGTCCAACCGGGTGTGTGAGGTCCTATATCAAAGATGACCAAATCCTTGGTCACATCTTTCTTTAACGTTCCTTTATTTATTTATCATACATTTATTTCCTATTATTATCTCTTTATCATTCCGCATGTTTCTTCCTTTGCTTATGTGTTGTTATATGCATTATCATACTTCATGCCCATTTTTACGATTGCATTGTGTTAACACGTGAATGTTGCCTCTCGTGGTATATCAGATGGAAACCCATACATAAATTCCGTAGCTGAATCCGGATGGACGGTAGTGCGGTCTGTACTTGGGATACAACTCCACGTACCACTTGGGGAAACATTCCCGCATGTGTTTACTGCATTATGGATGCCACTTTCGCCACTTTGTTCGAACGCATTACCGAACGCTACTCAAACGAACATATTCTGTCTCGCCCCCGTTCGAACGCGTTTCCGAACGCTACACGAACGCGGGCATTCTGGGCAGATTCCTTTATCATGTCTTAGGCATTTTTGTGTTCATTGTCCCGTTATCTACTTTCTATGTGTCTTTTTCTTTATTGTTAATCTAATGCGTATGGGTTCAATCAGGCATACGAGGTACTACATCGTGTATTTGTTTATCCATGTATGTGTGTAGGACACAGAAATCGGTGATGCTATTCCAGGCTCGCGGCCTGGTTGGGAGTATGGAGTAGCCCATGGGGGAATTAAACCAGAGAAATAACATGGAGTCCCCACCCAATATGAACTGGGAAAATGATTTAAGGCCGCACTCACCCCTCGTAAGGGAAGACCTCAAACTGTTGGGTTCGGAATGGTCCCTTACTTATGCCACTTGTAATGAAAGGATTTATGTTATAATATAACCGAGTCTACGCAAGAACAACCTACATCTAAGTTTGCATACTACCTATATCTAAGTTTGCATGCATAAAAGTAAGTCGGAATAACGGCAAGCACACAATCTCATGCATATATTAAATCGCTAAGCATGGCAATGTAAATAAAACTAATCTAAACATGAACGTAGAAAAGACATAATCAAGTTCCTAACGCGAAATAAATAACTAAATCATGCTTGGAAATAATCAACAAATCATGCATAAAAATAAAATACTAAACAACCTAATCATGCATAAAAAAGGTAACATACTAAACAACCTAATCATGCATAAAAGTAACATACTATTTCTAATAAACAACAAATAAACATAAGATTGGATGACATGAAATACGTGCATCTCTCATGCGGTACGTGGCATTATATCCCGAGTGCAGACCGCACAACTGTCCATTCGGATTCGGCTACGGAATTTACGTCCGGGTTTCCATCCGATATACCGCAAGAGATAACACATATTTCATTCATCCCATGGCCACAACTTACATGAAACTATAACACGCTTACGATGAAATAATAATAACTAACGGAAATAAAGTGCGAGAATAAATAGAAAGGTGCCCTCAGGTCTAACCTCTTAAGTCATCTCTTGGAAGTGCGTTACACGATTGTCGGAAGGGTTGATACTCCGCAACTTTTCGAATTTACTGGTTCATTGTTTTCCTTCGTTGCCTCGCTGTTTTGGGCTGCTATTTGCTCTATTTTACTGCAGTTTTCTGGTCCCTATTTTTACGGTGATCGGGGACTGTTTTGGCTTATGGTTTTGCGGTAATTGGGGACTGTTTTGGCTTACTATTTTGCGGTAAGTGGGCTGTGTTTCAGGGCAGTTTTTAGTGAAGTAAAGTGCAATTTTTTGGAAAGTTTTCGGTTTGAAAGGATGAATTTTTTCAGGGCAAAATTTTCGGTAATGATGGTGCAGTTTAGGGGATGATTTTTGCGTGAATACAGAGGCATTTGCGATGGGTCTTGTGTGTGAAGTTGGGGGCTGTGTTGAGGGGTTGTTGCTTGTGTGCGTGAGTGGGTAAGGTCAGCGAGGTTGTGAGTTAGTGAGTGGACTGTGTGTTGCTGAAGGCTTCACGTGGTCAATGTGGGATTGAGAGGTGAGGATGATGAGGAGAGTGGTGAAGGGTGTTTGTTACGTGGCTAGTGGGCGCTGCATGCATGAGACGTGTCGCTTTAGGGTTTATTTATTTGTTCCAGCTGAGAGAAGATAAGGGATAGAGGCGTGTTTAGGCTAGGGTTTCTTTGTGGTTTTTAGTGTTTTTGTGTGTTGGTTTGGAGAGAAAAAGGTCAAGAGAGGAGGCCGTGAATATTAGGGTTTATTTGTTCTTTTGTGAGTGGACGTGAGAATGAGCTAGGGCCTCTAAGGTTTGGTTTATGCTTCTTTTTATAGGCAAATATTGGGGTTTACCTTATGTGAATAAGGAAAGAATATTGTGTAATTATGGGGGGATATTTTAATTAGTGTGCTATAAGGAAAAATCTATTTAATTAGGGATGTGATTTGGGTTGATTTGATTTGATCTCTTTTAATTAGGAATATGATTTAATTTGATTTGATTTGATCTCTTTTAATTAGGAATATGATTTAATTTGATTTGATTTGATTTATTTAATTTGGGAAGGTGATTTGTCTTGATTTTAGCATGTGTTTAATGTGTGATTTTGTTATTTTGGAAGGAGGTGGGCGTTGGGTTAGAGGCTTTGGGCGTGTATTTGGTTTGTTTTGGTGGGCTTGGTGTGTGGTTTGGTGATTCATGGGCTTGGTGTGTGACTTGCGGGGGTTTTGGGCTAAGGATAAGTTTAAAACAGAGGCTTAAGGAGCAAACTCGAAGCTAAGCAAACGAATTAAATCCAACAAGGTGTCAATTTCTGACTCTTCCCTTCCGACGTCCGTTTCCCGTGACTTCCATAACTTAAAGATGTAGTGTCTCCATGTGAGACTCATCATCGGGACTTATATGCAAAAATACAGTGCCTACAGTCGTCCCAACAATGTGTGACAATGACAATCCTATCAAAGTTATCCAATGTATTTTTACTTACCTGGCTTGCCACCTGTTGCTTGACTTGCTTGTTGCTTTGAAATGAGTTGATCTGGTTGTTCCATACCCGGCATGCTAAACCCCATACCCGAGGTGTCGCGGTTGTGTCTCCATACCCGAAGTGCCATACCCAGTGTGCTAAACCCCATACCCGAGGTGTTGTGGTTGTGTCTCCATACCCGGAGTGCTATACCCGGCGTGCTAAACCCCATACCTGAGGTGTCGCGGTTGTGTCTCTATACTCAGAGTGTCATACCCAGCTTGTTAAACCCCAAACCCGAGTTGTCGCGGTTGTGTCTCCATACCCGGAGTGCCATACCCGGTGTGCTAAACCCCATATCCGAGGTGTCGCAGTTGTGTTTCCATACCCAGAGTGCCATACCCGGCGTACTAAACCCCATACCCGAGGTGTCGCGGTTGTGTCTCCATACTCGGAGTGCCATACCCAGCGTACTAAACCCCATACCTGAGGTGTCACGGTTGTGTCTCCATACCCGGAGTACCATATCCGGCGTGCTAAACCCCATACCCGAGGTGTCGCGGTTGTGTCTCCATACCCGGAGTGCCATACCCGGTATGCTAAACCCCATACTCGAGGTATTGCAGTTGTATCTCCATACCTGGAGTGCCATACCTGGCATGCTAAACCCCATACCCGAGGCGTCGGGGTTGTGTCCCCATACCCGGAGTGCCATACCCGGCATGCTAAACCCCATACCCGAGGTGTCACGGTTGTGTATCCAGACCCGGAGTGCCATACCCGGCATGCTAAACCCCATACCTGAGGCGTCGCGGTTGTGTCTCCATACCCGGAGTGCCACACCTGGCATGCTAAACCCCATACCCGAGGCGTCGTGGTTGTGTCTCCATACCCGGAGTGCCATACCCGGTATGCTAATGATGTGTGGGCCTCAACCCTGGGACGCATCCCCAAAACTGATAATGATGGTGGTTCATCCCCGAACCGCGTTGTATGAGAAAAGGGTGGGCTGGTCACCCCCATACTTGATCCATCTTTCTATTCTTTTGCCGCTTTCATAAATACTACTTCTCACGAGATAATCCCGATAGCTAAACATATTTTCGTCCTCAACGGATGCTTCGTGTCGAAACCAGAGAACCTTCAAAGTACTTAATACACTCAAAACTGCTCGTCTGAATGAGTGATCTGAAGTAGACTCCTAGTGTGTGTGTGCCAAGGCTATTTCGCAGCTTAATCCTTAAGTAAGCCAACTCGATGATTTTGTCTCGGAGAATTGGATCAGTGTGTCTAACCAACCTAGATGTCATGATCATACTCTGTGATTACTTCCCCGTACTCAACATGCTATGGTTTTCTTCTTTTTTTCTTTCGTCTATTTCTTTTCTTTTTGAACTTTTTTTTTCTTTTTCTCTTTTTCTTACTTTCTATTTTTTCCGACATACCTACCCTTTAAGGTAGCATTTCTCCTCATGGTGGTCCTAATACTCGCCCACGGGTAGCTTCACGCTTATCGGTTATAGGTGGTCTATTTCTTCCTTTTCTTTTCAGACTTTTTTCTTTGTTTCCAACCATATCACATATCGTAGCATAAGTAAACCAGGATGGACATCTAGGCAAACGGTCATTCACTGATCCGCCATCTCTTCAACTAGTCATTTCGCCAACTACTAAGGCTTATACTGCTAAGATCCCGTAATCAAGTGCTCGCGAGTCTAGCCGAGATCAAATACTCAGAATACTAGATTAGAGTACATCTCACACTTATCATTTCTAAGGTTTCACCCTACAACAAACAATTTCATCACTGGACATATGCTTAGCCATCAAGGATTTCTCTCTCTGTCTCTCTCATTTGTTTTTCACTTCAGTGGAATTCTTCAACCGCTAATAATGTGGGCTTCGCCCCCGGGGATTCATTCTCGAAAACTACTGGTAGCGCATGCCTCAACCCTGAGGGTTCATTCCAAAAACTGATGATTATGTGTGGGCCTCAACCCTGGGGATCCATTTCTAAAAACTGTTGATACTGTTTTGTTGCTCTCAGCTTACTTGTATTTTGCCGCTTTTCCTTCTTTTCTTCGAGACATGTGAACACAAACAAAACAACAGAATAAAAATACGTGCATGCGATGTGTATATATGCATGTGTGGAGGTACTCCATGTTCCTGATGGGTTAGACCGTCATTGTGCTCATTGGCGCCATGT
This sequence comes from Zanthoxylum bungeanum, assembly GCA_019454045.1. NCBI lineage: Eukaryota > Viridiplantae > Streptophyta > Magnoliopsida > Sapindales > Rutaceae > Zanthoxylum > Zanthoxylum bungeanum. The sequence continues at coordinate 11,580 of SKCR01033582.1, read as the reverse complement.
GTCTACGCATGTCTCTGATCGACCCTGGCTCTGCTTATAGTTTCCTCCTTCCGATTCTCTTCTGGTGATTGTGCAGTTCTCTTTTGTCTGAAACCTGCAAACACAGAACAAACACAAAAATTGCAAGTACGTTACGTGTATGTATGCATGCATGGATGAATTTCCTATCCCGTGGGTTAGGTCTTCTGCCAGTTCTCCAAGTAACTGCTCTGTCTCTTCTTCCTTAGGTGAAATATTGCTTCAGTCTGTCCACGTTGATTGGCTCGTCGAACTTGTTCCCTTCTAAGTCTAACAGTCTCACTGCCCCGTTTCCTATTACCTTCTTGACTACGTATGGCCCTTCCCAGTTAGGTCTGAACTTTCCTCTCGGGTCCATCGTTAATGGCTTTGATTGCTTAAATACCAGATCCTCCTCTCTAATCTTAGTAGGATTCACCTTTTGTTGAATGCCCGAGCCAATCTCTTCTGGTATAACTGCATATGATGTAAAGACTTCATTCTCTTCTTATCGAGCAATACCAACTGTTCAAATCTCTGCGAGGTGCATTCTTGTTCAGGTAACGCTGCTTCTGCTAATACCCTCATGGACTGTATCTCAACTTCCACCAGCAGTACTGTTTCCATTGCCTTTCGAGCTTCTTCTTTTATTAAACACTTCAGCTGAATGCCATTCGCTTGTCTCTTGTATAGTTCTCCCTTCAGACTCACATATTGAGAAGCTAATTTTTGAATGGCTATCATGTCCTTTCTGATTGCTTCTTCCGGAAGTTCTCCGCGTTTTAAGTATAGCTGAATATCATAGTACCACAGTTTCCCATCGTCGATCTCTACTTCCAAGACCTTTTCTATCTCGTAGACAGGTCTGCTTGCCGTTGTCAAAACTAGAGGTTTCATTACCAATTTTTCTGGATTTTCCCAAGTCACGGCTAGTGTAGCTAACGCGTCGGCCATTTGATTTTCTTCTCGCGGCAAGTGCTAAAATTTACAATCGGGGAGGGCCTGTGCCAGACTCCTGAGGTGGAACAAGTTGGGTTTCAACCGTTCTTCCTTCAATCCCCATTCTCCTTGCATCTGTCGGACTGCCAACATCGAGTCTTCATAAACTTCGACATTCTTAGCCTTCAAAGTTATCAACGCAGTCAGTCCAAAGGCGCATGCTTCATATTCAGCCATGTCATCATCAAAGACAAGGATATCATCACTCAATCTGTTTGGAGGGTCCTCACACCTCACATTCTTAGAGCCTCCCCCAGCATGAGACACAGCCATATTAGCCATAGCGGCGGTCAAAGCTTGCAGCTGCTTGATAACCTTAGTGAGACTAGTCTCCAGCTGATACATACGAGATCCCTCGTTAACTGATTCGCTCATGTTCGCTAACGGCCTTTTGACGAGTTTTCCCTCTTTCCTAACCCAACGAGTATCTATGATGTCTTTTAAAACTGCATGTTAGCATGTATGCATGCGATGCATGGAATATATAAGTTGGCCCATTTTCATTTTAAAGCATTCAATCATACTATTGCGTGGTGTAAACTTGTCCCAGTTGAGAAGGCCCAACAGGTTTACACTTTTGCGATAACATGGCTAAATAATTTCAAATGATACGGGGCCTAAACAGAAAGTGGCTCATCGATATTTTAGAAGCTTTTGGCCCAACTGTCATAAAGCATGGACTTGTCCCAGTTTAAATGGCCCAACAAGCCCATACCTCATGACAAAAAGTCTAACTGAATCCAAATGACGACGGTCCTAAACGCAAGCATAAAGGGATAGTTTCTATTAGTCCTAAAACTACAGTTCATTTGCGGGTTTATAGGGGTATAGACAAAGGTTCTCCCCGGCGAAGGATTTCCCACAACTAGGACTCCTCACTCAAGGGTTCAAACGACCAAGTGAGTGCACCTTTTTTATACGCTAAGGTACGTGTCAACGAGTTATGGTGCATGACTGAATGTCAAACGGATTTTTCATTGTAGATTCCCCAGAGGGAGGGTGGAGCAGACTCTCTTAAATACCCAAGCCTCTTAGGCTTTTATCGCCTTGGTGACAGGAATAAACAATAGGTCCTCCAAATTAGTCCATCACGGTAAGCTTCGAGTAAATGATTATCTAGGTGCCTTCACAGCTTTTCCTTATAGAAAGGTGGTGAATGAAGAAAGACACCAAGCCATTACTTAGCTCTAATAAAGCCTTTGATTAAACCCCTTCAACCCACTGTAGACACGGTTAACTAAAGCACAAACCATAAACATTACAAGACATTATTTTGGGGCCGATTCTCTATCCCCAGTGGAGTCGCCAGACTGTAGGACGCAGAAATCGGCGATGCTGTTCCAGGCTCGCGACCTGGTTGGGAGTACGGAGTAGCCCACGGGGGAACGAAACCGGAGAAATAACATGGAGTCGCCACCCAGTGTGTGTTGGTTTCTACCCAAGATCATCAAATAAGCATGAAAAATGCATGAATAAAATCATAGGAGGTGCGGAAAAACTCACAAGAATCGGTTGAGATGCGACAAAGACCAAAACCGAGCTGCCTCCTCTGTCAAGCTCGACAGTGGCTGCATGACATGGGCTAGTTTGGCTCCTCCAAGAATCGGCCATGGGAGACTCCATTGAAGCTCCAAGCTTCAAGCTTCCAAGCTCACGAAATATGTTCCCTATCACCTTAGGAATACTCATAGTGTGTGCTAGCACTTGATTTTGCAACAAAATCATTTCTTACTTCTCATTTTAATTCGGTAAAACCAGAAGAAAAACGAAGAAGAAAAAGTGGCTCTAAGTCGTGAAAGAGAGAAGGAAATAGAGGAGGGAAAAATTAGGTTTCCTTGTAACTATATATCAAGAGAGAGAGAGTGTGTGAAAAAATAAAAGTGTAAAATGCTTTTATAATTTCCCAAATTAATAAAGCATTTACCATTTTTAAATTTCAAAAAGCAAAAGCAATTATTGCTTTTCAACTACCACATCAATCACTCAAATCAAGTGACAACTTGTCATATCACTCAAAGTGGCATTTGATTTGACGCTTGATGTGACTAATGATTTGATGCTTGATTTGACTTACGTGCCGCACTCGAATTCGAAATGCGAATGCGCTCTCAAATAATCCCAGGCTCGGGTTCGCTAATTCCAAATTAATGAATTTTCCGTCGCGACGTAATTAAACGATTACGCCTAGCGGAATCACTATTCACATCGCTAACAAATTAATTCTAAATTAATTCGTTCACCCGAATTAAAATCTAATTTTAATTCCGCATCGAAATCCAATTTCGTATAATATATCAAATATATTATTTTATCGATTAATTCCAAATTAATCATTCTCTCTCTTTAATTAATATTTTATCCCAGATAAAATATCTCCGTAATTAATTCCAGATTAATTTTCTCTCTCTTCTAATTAGTCCCAGATTAATAAAGTGTGAGTCATAAATCATCGGTGAATCTTCGGGAAGCAACCCATGAGATCCCCGGATATGTTGGCAGTAAATACGGTCGTCGGACTATCCAAACACGTAAGTACCTCGTACTACGTTTGTACCGATTTAAAAGACAAGGTTGGCTTCTAGCAAAGCGCCATGCCTACCCAATTCTCCAGAAATATCCTTATAGGAATATGTGATCTATATCAAGCGTAGTATACCGTAGTATTGCGTATTTAGATCTAGCATCGGACGATCACGTGCTAGGCCTGGGGCTGGAATTGTGTCTGCCCCGTACGAAGCACATATCGGATGTCTGGTAACTAGTCTCTATAATCGGATATACATGACCTAGTCATAATATCCCGATAGCTCGAGCATTTAAGAGAACGAGTTCCGTATCCTATGTGACCATCATCTCCATATGACTAGAGTGATACTTCCGTCTTAACATCACACCCAACACTCTATGATTCTCAATATACCCAGCATTGGCGTACACAGAACCTGTTAAAGTCCTGGACAACCTCAATAAAAGTATATTGATTGTCGTAAGTATTAGCGGTGCAAGTCTCAGGTTAAGACCAAATACTCCTACCATGATTGCAGACTCCCACAGACACATAGTCATACTACCAATGGGATTCCGCTGGGGTCTAATAGAGCGAAGCTGTTTCCCATACCATCGGTAAAACACAACCTCCTATTACACTTGCATGAGTATCCTATACACAAATATATGAGAACTATGCCGTTGTGCCCTCACAAAGGCACAAGCGTAATACTAGTCTTTTACGTATTTATCGATGTCTAATCTCGATAATACTCTAACTAGGGATATTTAATGATTTATCCTTCGTGGACTGATACTGTCTTATATCATTCTCCGTCCAGGAACAAATCATAGGGACCTCTCATCATTTATATATCTAGGTGATCTAATCACAAATGATAAGAGTGCAATCTCTTTTTTCACATAGTTAATTTGTACAACAACACCATGATCTGTACAAATAGTGACGCTATGGGTCATAATTGTCCAACAGTGTGAACTGGGAAAATGATTTAAGGCCGCACTCACCCCTCGCAAGGGAAGACCTCAAACTGTTGGGTTCAGAATGGTCCCTTACTTATGCCACTTGTAATGAAAAGGATTTATGTTATAATATAACTGAGTCTACGTAAGAACAACCTACATCTAAGTTTGCATACTACCTATATCTAAGTTTGCATGTATAAAAGTAAGTCGGAATAACGGCAAGCACACAATCTCATGCATACATGAAATCGCTAAGCTTGGTAATGTAAATAAATAATAATCTAAACATGAACGTAGAAGAGACATAATCAAGTTCCTAACGCGAAAGAAATAACTAAATCATGCTTGGAAATAATCAACTAATCATGCATAAAAAAATAACATACTAAACAACCTAATCATGCAGAAAAAAAGGCAACATACTAAACAACCTAAACATTCATAAAAGTAACATACTATTTCTAATAAACAACAAATAAATATAAGATCGGATGACACAAAATACGTGCATCTCTCAAGCGGTACGTGGCATTGTATATCGAGTGCAGATGCACAACCGTCCATTCAGATTTGGCTAAGAAATTTACATATGGGTTTCCATCCGATATACCGCAAGAGATAACACATATTTCATTCATCCCATGGCCACAACTTATATGAAACTATAACACACATGTGATGAAATAATAATAACTAACGGAAATAAAGTGCGAGAATAAATAGAAAGGTGCCCTCAGGTCTAACCTCTTAAGTCATCTATTGGAAGTGCGTTACACGGTTGTCAGAAGGGTTGATGCTCCGCAACTTTTTCGATTTAATGGTTTGTTGTTTTCCTTCGTTGCCTCGCTGTTTTGGGCTGCTGTTTGCTCTGTTTTTCTACAGTTTTCTGGTCACTGTTTTTTCGGTGATCGGGGACTATTTTGGCTTATTGTTTTGCGGTAATTGGGGACTGTTTTGGCTTACTATTTTGCGGTAATTGGGCTGTGTTCCAGGGTAGTTTTCGGTGAAGTAAAGTGAAATTTTTAGGAAATTTTTCGGTGGAAAGGGATGCAGTTTTTCATAGCAGAATTTTTGGTAATGATGGTGCAGTTTAGGGGATGATTTTTGCGTGAATACAGGGGCAGTTGCGAGGGGCCTTGTGTGTGAAGTTAGGGCTGTGTTGAGGGGTTGTTGCTTGTGTGCGTGAGTGGGTGAGGTCAGCGAGGTTGTGAGTTAGTGCGTGGACTGTGTGCTGCTGAAGGCTTTACGTGGTCAATGTGGGATTGAGAGGTGAGGATGATGATGAGAGTGGTGAAAGGTGTTTGTTACGTGGCTAGTGGGCGCTGCATGCATGGGACGTGTGGCTTTAGGGTTTATTTGTTTGTTCCAGCCGAGAGAAGATGAGGGATAGAGGTGTGTTTAGGCTAGGGTTTCTTTTTTGTTTTTATTGTTTTTGTGATTTGGTTTGGAGAGAAAGAGGCCAAAAGAGGAGGTCGTGAATATTAGGGTTTATTTGTTCTTTTGTGAGTGGACGTGAGAATGAGCTAGGGCCTCTAAGGTTGGGTTTATGCTTCTTTTTATACGCAAGGGTTGGGGTTTACCTTATGTGAATACGAAAAGAATATTGTGTAGTTATGGAGGGATATTTTAATTAGTGTGCTATAAGGAAAAATCTATTTAATTATGGATGTGATTTGGGTTGATTTGATTTGATCTCTTTTAATTAGGAATATGATTTAATTTGATTTGATTTGATCTCTTTTAATTAGGAATATGATTTAATTTAATTTGATTTGATTTCTTTAATTTGGGAAGGTGATTTGTCTTGATTTTAGCATGTGTTTAATGTGTGATTTTGTTATTTTGGAAGGAGATGGGCGTGGGGTTAGAGGCTTTGGGCATGTATTTGGTTTATTTTGGTGTGCTTGGTGTGTGGTTTGGTGATGTATGGGCTTGGTGTGTGACTTGCGGGGGTTTTGGGCTAAGGATAAGGTTGAAACAGAGGATTAACGAGCAAACCCGAAGCTAAGCAAATGAATTAAATCCAACAAGGTGTCAATTTCTGACTCTTCCCTTCCGACCTCCGTTTCCCACAACTTCCACAACTAAAAGAGGTAGTGTCTCCATGTGAGACTGATCATCGGGACTTATATGCAAAAATGCAGTGCCTACAATGTGTTTCTGTCATTTCAGATGCCATTTTGGTAATCTCGTTCGAACACGTTTCCAAACGCTACACGAACGTATGCATTCTGCCTCATTCTGTTCGAACGCGTTTACGAACGCTACTCGAACACGCATATATTTTATTTTATCATGCATCAGGTCTTACCCCATTCAAACGCGTTTTCCAACACTATACAAACGCGGACATTCTATTTCATTTACGTTCGAACGCGTTTAAGAATTCTACTCGAACGCACACATATTCTGCTTTACCATGCATAAGGTCTTATCTCGTTCGAACACGTTTTCGAACACTATACGAACGCGAACCTTCTGTTTACCATTCGAACGCGTTTTCAAACGCTACACGAACGCATATACAGTGCACAGACTTCTTTTCGTCACATTTCATACATGTTTGCTTCTTTGATCATTTCTTTTGCACTATATGATTAATCATATCATTTCATTATTTACGCTTAGGCAATTATCATCTACTTATATTTCCGCATTTATCTATTTAATGTGTTTATGAATTGGGTGCTTGCCGTTATGTCGATTTACTTATATGCATGCGAACTTAGGTGTAGGTTGTATGCAAACTTAGATATAGGATATTCTTATGTATGTATGTTGCGTAGACTTGGTTATATTATTGCACAAATCCATTCATTACAAGTGGCATAAGTAAAGGACTATTCCGAACCCAACGGTTTGAGGTATTCCCTTGCGAGGGTTGAGTGCGGCCTTAAATCATTTCCCAGTTCACGCTGGGTGGCGACTCCATTTTATTTCTCCTGTTTAGTCCCCCACGGGCTACTCCGTACTCCTGATCGAGCCGCGGGCCCGGGACAACGTCACCGATTTTTGTTTCCTACAATGGCATATGAGATTGGGCCACATAGGTGTTAGACGTCTATCCAAATTGGTAAATGATGGTTTGATTGAAAATCTTACCTTAGATCCTTATCCGATTTGTGAGTCATGTATCCAAGGAAAGATGACAAAGGCCCTATTTCAAGGTGTTGGACACTGTGCTGGAGATTTACTGGAGCTAATACACAGTGATGTGTGTTGTCCATTAAATCATGCCGCTCATGATGGTTCGACATACTTTGTGACTTTCACAGATGACAAGTCTAGATATGGATATGTCTATCTGATGAAACATAAGTCGAAAACATTTGACAAGTTCAAAATATTCCGAAACGAAGTAGAAAAACAAAACAGTAAATTCATCAAATGCCTTAGATCAGATCGAGGTGGTGAATACTTGAGTGAAGAATTTTGAAATTATTTAAGGGAGAATGGAATTCTCGCCCAATATAGCCCACCAGGAACACCTCAACACAATTGAGTGTCTGAGCGTAGAAATCATACTTTATTGGATATAGTGCGATCCATGATGAGCTATACAGATCTTCCTTATTACCTTTGGGGTTACGCTTTACAAATTGCTGCCTACATACTTAATATGGTTCCATCGAAAGTTATTTCTACGACCCCCTATCAAATATGGTTCGGTAGAAATCCAAGTCTTAAACATTTAAAGATTTGGGGTTGTCCTGCATACGTAAGAATTACGCAGTGGGATAAACTAGCACCCAGAGGGTATAAATGTAGGTTCGTTGGATATCCTGATAATTCCATGGGATATCAATTCTACGATTCCAAGCAACGAAATGTATTTGTTGTTCGCTTTGCAACTTTTCTTGAAAATCAATTTTTGAGAGAAAGTGGGAATTGTAGAGAGATTAAACTTGATGAGTTTGATCCCAACAGTAAAGAACCTGAGATGGAACCAGAGATCCAACTAGGTGAAGGATCTACAACACAGGTTCTACGTAAGTCGAATAGAATATCAAGGCCTCCTGAGAGACTATTTTTAACATCTGATGTGAGCCTTGATGTTCTCCTCTTGGAGGAAACAGATCCGACTACGTATAAGGAAGTGATATTGGATATCGATTTGGGAAAATGGCAGGAAGCCATGAAATCTGAATTGGATTCAATGCATGCCAATCAAGTCTGAGACTTAGTTCAACTTCCTGAAGAAGCTAAACCTATTGGCTGTAAATGGGTTTACAAAAGGAAGCGAGGGCCCGATGGAAAGGTAGAAACCTTTAAGGCCCATCTGGTAGCGAAAGGTTACACTCAACGTCCTGGGATTGACTATGAGGAAACTTTTTCACCAGTAGCCATGCTAAAATCTATTATGATTCTTTTAACAATTGTTGCATATCACGACTATGAGATATGGCAGATGGATGTGAAAACCGCTTTCCTAAATGGATTCCTGGAAGAGGATATATATATGGAACAACCAGAGGGTTTGGTATCCGGCGAGACTTCAAACTTGGTTTGTAAGCTCCAAAAGTCTATTTATGGACTTAAACAAGCATCCCGAAGCTGGAATCATCGTTTTGATAAGATAATTTGATTATCTGGATTCATCAAAAATGAGGAAGAACCATGTGTTTATAATAAAGTTAATGAGAGCATGATAGTTTTCCTAGTCTTGTATGTATATGACATCCTTGTCATAGGAAATGATATAGGGATGATGCAAAGTGTGAAAGCCTACCTTTGCAAGAACTTCTCTATGAAAGATATGGGTGAAGCTTCCTATATACTAGGTATAAGGCTCTACCGAGATAGAGTCATGAAGCTTATAGAGTTGTCACAATCGACGTACATAGACAAGATGTTAGAAAGGTACAGTTTTACCAACTGCAAGACAGCAAATGTACCTTTCCGATATGACATACATCTTTCAAAGAAAATGACACCTCAAACTGAGGAAGATAGAGTTAGGAGGTCTAACTTGCCATATGCTTCTTGTATTGGAAGCATAATGTATGCTATGTTATGTATTAGACCTGACATCAGTTTCGGTGTCAGTGTGACCAACCGATATCAATCTGATCCAGGTAATGATCATTGGACAGCCGTGAAACATATCCTAAAATATCTTAAAGGCACCAAGGATAAGTTTCTGATATATGGAGAAGATGAGCTACAAGTTAAGGGTTATACAGACTCCGACTTCCAGGGAGATTCAGATGATAGAAAATCTACATCATGATACATATTTATCCTTAACGGTGGTGTAATTAGTTGGCGTTGTTCAAAGCAAGGCTCAACAGCTGATTCCACCACTGAGGCGGAATTTATAGCGGCTTCAGAAGCTGCTAAAGAAGCTGTTTGGATTTGAAATTTTATCACAGAACTTGGCGTTGTGCCTAGTATTGCGTATTCGATCCCGTTATATAGTGATAATAAGGGAGCCATCACGTAGACTAAGGAGCCGAGGGCGCATTCCAAGTCTAAACACGTGGAAAGGAAATACCGCGTAATTAGAGAGATAATTGAACGAAAAGACATTGTGGTCATGAAGGTTCAATGACAAGACAACATAACAGACCCGCTTACAAATGCCTTACCTCCTAAGTTATTCGATAAACATGTGGAGGAGATGGGACTATGGTACCATCCAGATTGGCACTAAGCAAGTGGGAGTTTGATGGAGTTGGTTCTCGACTTGTATAGTTCAGAAAGGTCGTTCGTGTTCTTCACGAATTTGGAGGTGGCCGAATTGCGTACATATTAGCTAGGCTTATATGACGAACGTGTCTGAACTTAGAGAGTCCTAATATGAAGTGTACTCGTTGAGCACTTGGGTAGCCAATTAATTTTTGATAAAAGATAATATTCGATATTATAATTATCAACTAAGATAATCAAGTGTTATTGGATAACATTGATTATTTACTTTGACCTAATTGAATTAATTGGATTAATTCAATAATTACACAAGTGCTTAATTGTAAAATCATAATTATCTCTACCATTTGAGGATATTATGGTAATTGTAAGTATGTAATAATAGGTGGTTTTGGCTTGATTTAATTGGATTAAATCAATGTGGTAAACATTTAACTAATCAATTTCCTAATCTTTGGCTTGATTTAATTGGATTAAATCTAAGTGGGAGACAATGGAGATTAGTCACACCTAATTATACATATTCGGACAAATTAGATTAAGCCCACTTAAAAGTTGATTACAACTTTTATTAATTAAAAATTGCCTAAGTTTTGCTATAAATAGCAAGCTTTAGGAATGTTTTAAATATAAGTTCAAATACAAGCATAAGCAAATTCTTGAGAGATTAGCCTAAGTTAGAGAAGTGTTTAGAGAAGCTTGTGAGGTCTCTAAAGCATTTCATCTAGGAGAAATCAAGATTGGATCTTGAAGTGAAGCTTGGAAGCATTGGAAACAAGATTGGATCTTGAAGTCAAGCTTGCACACCTTGGAGGTTCTCCACCAATTTCAACAAAGGAGAAGTAGATTGGATCTTGCATCAAGCTTACTAGATAATGTTTGATCTTCTCCTAAGCTATGTTTATTTGTGTATTAGATGCATGATCACATAGCTTAATGTTGAATAAGGCTAATCAATTGTGTTAGGATACTTTAGAAGTATAAACACAACATGCTTGTAATTAGGTCAAAGATGTTCATGTTAGACATGGAATAATTAATTAGAGTTCGGAACTCTAGATTAAAGCTTAGAGCTATGGCTACCATTCTAAATTCACTTGACCACCTTTAGGTGGACTAGAATTGTTCATAATACATTTCTAATTGGGATTCTAAAATGGTTTGTGTATTGGATTCAAAATTTACGCAAATGCGTATTTAGAATAAATTTATGTTTTTGGAAAAATATTTGATATTTTGAAAAACTTGATTTTTATTCTATAACATGTGTTAGTGTTGGTTTTGAAATTAAAAATTAATTTTGGGTGTTTTTGAAGTATTTAGGAAAGTCCGGAAGTAATTAGGGTAATAGACCCTAATTGATCAGCTCTCTGGAAATTTTCCAGAGAGCTAAAGCACTGATACTTTGAAATGAAAATTAAAAAAAAAAAAAGCAGCAGCAGCCCAGGTCGCGCTACAGTG
>SKCR01033581.1:0-182338 GCA_019454045.1 Zanthoxylum bungeanum | reverse complement strand
AACAAGTTGCTGGTATGCTCAAAATTGATTTTTGAGAACTTTCCTGAAACCCGAATTTTCTGAACCATGTTTTATTTTTCGGCTTTTTGACCCCCAACGTGTAACCAGAGCTACTGATACCACTTGTTTTGATTCTCTGATCACTGAAGAATATTTTGTGAGGAAAAATATAAACTCTTTATTATTACTTGATTCGAATTTACAAGTACTATAAAACTTGTATAGAAAAACCTCACACATTAACTATACTCTCTAAGCTCTCTTACTTGGAGCTTACATTCTAAGCTTTCTTTACTTGAAGCTGTAGGAAACACTTTCCTCGCGCAACGGAAGTGTCTTAGGCACCCGGATCGGACTTGAAAATTTTTTCTGCTCTTCCCATCCTTTTGCTGAATGGAACCAGTAGGTATATTAAAATATTTCTTCTGTTTTTGACAAAATTTCAGCCCCGAAATAGCCCCCGAACAGCGGCTTAAAACCGGACTGTTTTGGACCCGAAACATACCCAATTCACTACCCAGTTCAGCCCTAATCCTAATCCGTTTCTGCTATGTTTAAGGTCTGATTTTTCACCCAAAAAACATTCAAACACAACCCCAAAAATCCCCTATAAGTTCCTTAAAATTTCCGGATAAAAAATAAAACAAATCAAGCTCCGTTTCACCAACACAAGTTACGGCAGTGAAGGAAAAATGCACTTCCCTGCCGTGGGAACTAAAGATGAAAAAGAATAATTCTTGGGTTTAACACCATAAGGTCTTCCGTGCTATGTCTCACAACCAACGGAAACATGTGTGGGCAAGACTCACAAAATAATCCCTAAACTATTTAGAGATCTGTGTCACAATTATTTTTCTATTTCTTTTTCTTCTTTTTGGTTTCTCAACTTTTGAGAGAATGGAGAAGATGAAGAAAGGTGACTAGGGTTGCAAGTGAGAAAGTTAGGAAAAGAAAAATCTTATTTTTTCTTTTTATAGTTAGGGTTTAATTTTTCCAAATCAAACAAACCCTACCTCTCCCCTTAGTAAAAAAAAGGGTAAAGGCACATAATTATTCTTTTAATTTTGTAACATGTAGCAAGAATTGATTGTAATCAATATTCACTTTTCATAATGGAAAAGGTGTTACAAAAACAAAAGATTAATGCCTTAAAATATTTGTAACTTCCAAATTAAATTCAAGGGTTTCCAAAACCCATAATTTGGAAATTACAATCTTAGCCTTATTAAATTATATCATATATAATTTAATATTTTGTATTTAATAATTATCATATAATTATTAATATCATACATTAACTTTTAATATATAGTTTCAAGTGTGACAAAATAATATTTGTACATATGCGAGTATATAATTGTACTATCTAATTATTCTAAATCCGTTATAGTAAATCGAGCTAGCATAGAGACCAAATAGACCTACGGTTCGAAGCTCCAATAATCTCGAAATATTAATTAAGCTCTTAATTCAATATTCCGAATTATTAACTCCGGGTTATTCCACTAAAAACCTGAAGATGCACTCTAGTTGCCCCAGATGATATATTAAGCCGAACCAAGTCGGTGTCCATCGATATAGTCATTACATACAAATTGACCCTTCACGAGTATCTCATTATTAGAGCCTAGTCATAATATCCGTTATACCCCTCTAATTATTTTTACCTTAAGTACCATTGATTCTCTAATGAACGATTTATTCATAACCATTATGAATTTTAATCTTTCTATTCGTAATAGAAAGACTTGAGCGCTCAAATCGTTCAAGAACCGAATCAACTATTAAGAAAGATACTCCTCTATAATTAAACCACAAACAAAGTACCCGTTTTGTTTGCTCTATATGGACTATTTAAGATTACTAACTTCAGACTTAAATCCTCTCGTGTATGACACTTATACACTAAGTCTGAAGACAGATAAGTAATCTAGGGTATTCAAGATGATTTATAATATGCAAAAATTAAACAAACCCTTTGAAAATGAATAATACATCGTTTTATTTCAAAACACATAAATTTTTTACATCACATGTAGCTCTAGGGCATACATCCCAACAGAAGCTTACTTGTTAGGGATGGTTTGAGATCTCAAATGAGCTCCTTATTTATAGTGAAACTCAAGCTCACTATTACATTAAACTAATAAATGCACCTAAAGCAAACTTGAAATTTTGCTCCATAAGTCAAAGAAAAACAAGCACTCATTGGAAGCTTGCACCCAAAATTTAACAAAAAAGATCCTCTACCTAAAGTAGGTTTGGTGGTTTACACCATTATCAGAAGGAAGTAAATTCTTTTGATAATAGTGACCATACTTTTGATAATGCATAGAGATGTATGGGGATGTAATTTGGATTCTACCACTATAAGAAATGAGACCTTTAGTATCCAAATTTCTTTTGACGCTAATAAATCCTTTAGTGTCGTAAAAAAAATTTAATGTTAAAGGTCAACCCTTTGGCGTCCAATACGATTTTAAAAGTTTAATCTTTTGTGTCGAATTATAAAATCGACGCTAAAATCTATCTTTTGCTTGGTATTAGTTCGACGTTAAATGTTTCTGACAACACCACCGACAACCATTTTACCTTCAGCGTTGAAATGTATATTCGACGCTAAAAATTTAATCTTTGGCGTTGAATTAATATATCGACGCTAAAAGTCATACCTTTAGCATCGAAAATGTTATTGATGTTAAAGGTTTCTAACAAATCCACCGATAATCTATTACCTTTAGCATCGAAAATATAATTCGACGTAAAAAATTAACATTAAGCGTTGAATTTTCCTTGTTCGACACTAAAAGGTTATTAAAATCCCAAAAACAACAACACTTCTTCCCCCTTACTCTTTCTCTCATCTGCAAGTTTTACCTGCAATTTTCCTACAAATTTTCAATAAAATTCCAATTTTTTCACAATGTAATTTTATTCCATCTCTCTTTATTTTCCCTTATATTTGAATCACTCTCACTTAATTAATTCAAGTTTAATCTCTCTAAAAAATTAGGGTTTTAATTTTTTGTAATTATCTTTATTATATACATTGTGTTAATTAGTTTATTTATTGTTAGTTGATTATGATGCATATATGTGAGTAAGATTAGTTTGTTTTGTCATTAATTAATTAATTATGTGTATGCTTAAATAATTAATTGGTTATGTTGATGAGTTTAATATAATGTCTAATAATTATAATTTTATAATATAAAAATAAATATAGAATTTTTTATAATATCTAATAATTATAAAAATAAAAATATTGTCTAATAATTATATTTTTATACTTTATTATTAAAAAAATAGGTTTCTATTTTTTTTAATTATATTTATTTATATAGTGTGTTAGTTAGTTAATTTGTTGTTAGTTGATTATGATGCATATATGTAAGATTAGTTTGCTTTATAATTGATTAATTAATTAACTAATATGTGTATGCTTAAATAAATGATTAATGAATTGGTGATGTTGATGAGTTTAATATATATCTAATAATTATAAAAATAAAAATATTGTCTAATAATTATATTTTTATACTTTATTATTAAAAAAATAGGTTTCTATTTTTTTTAATTATATTTATTTATATAGTGTGTTAGTTAGTTAATTTGTTGTTAGTTGATTATGATGCATATATGTAAGATTAGTTTGCTTTATAATTGATTAATTAATTAACTAAATATGTGTATGCTTAAATAAATGATTAATGAATTGGTGATGTTGATGAGTTTAATATAATATCTAATAATTATATTTTTATATGTAGATATTTGGCTGAAATGAATAGAAATTGGATGAGCTCGGAGGATAGATTAAATGTTGAATATCATAATGGAGTTTATGAGTTCATGGAATCGGCAAACCAACACATTAATATAGAAGTTCTTGTTCGGTGTCCATGTACAAAATGTTTGAATTGGAAAAGGAAACTGTTAGATAAAGTTGAGAATCATTTTTACATGTCGGGAATATCACCAACTTACCGTACTTGGATTTATCATTCTGAGTAGTATAATTCTCAATCACGGTTTATTAATTCCGGTGAAGGGAGTAGTAGTTACAATCAACCTGCAAACGATGAGATAACTGATGCTTTGCATGACTTACAAGGTCCACAATTCGATCATAGTGTTGGCGGTGACATACCAGTGTTAGATGAAAATGATTAAATTTATTTAGTCAACTATTTGAGGATGCACAAAAAATACCATTTGAAGGTGTTGGGTTGTTGATCTTGAATTTCATTGTGAAACTATTGCACGTTAAAGTGATGAAAAGAATGACAAATAAAAGTATTGATATAATGATAGACTTACTTGGCCAAATATTACCAGTTGACAGCGAATTACTTAAGTCGTATTACGAGGCAAAGAAAATATTGTGTGATCTGAGAATGGGGGTATAATTCCATTGATGCTTATAAGTATGACAGTGTATCATTTCCTGCCGAGTATGAATCACTTGAATATTGCCTGATTTGTGGTGAAAGTCGATACAAAGTTCGTGGTCTTGGGAACAAAGTGACTCAGAAGATATTACGATATTTCTCATTAACGCTCAGGCTGCAGAGGTTGTTCATGTCACAACACACAGCGACTGACATGAAGCAGCATCATGAAAAGAGGATCGGTGTAGAGGGTATACTTAGACATCCTGTGGATGGAATCGAGTGGAAGGAATTTGATGATATGTACCCCCGTTTCACCGAGGACCCCCGTAATGTCAAGATAGGCCTCGCCTCCTATGGTTTTAACCTGTTTGGGAATATGTACAACTCTTACATCATGTGTCCCGTAATAGTTATTCCATATAATACCTCAATGGAAATGTATGAAAGATCTGTTCATGTTTATGTCATAAATAAAATAAGATACACGTTCTCCTGGTAAAAATATGAATATTTACTTGAGACAATTAATCGAAGAGTTACATACATTATGGAATGTCGGTGTGCATACCTATGATGCAGCTTCTCGATAGTTTTTTCATATACTTGCCGCATTATTATTGACCATTGATGTTTTTCCAGCTTATGGTTCATTATTTCAATGAAGTACTAAGGGATACATGGCATGCCCAGTTTTTAAGAGTGAAACACATTCATAGCAGTTACTGAATAAAATATGATACACAGTGCACAAGCGATTTCTTGAGTTGAGTCATCCTTGGCGAAGAATTAAATTATTCAACGGTTAACCAGAACCTCAGAGTATGCCTAGTGAATTGACTGGATTTGACATAATTTGCCAACATCAACATCTCGGAAACAACATACCAGGAAAACATCTTAATAATAGAGATAAAAATCAAAATCGTCAACCTGAAGATTTGAATTGGACGGGAATGAGAATTTCTTTGAGTTAGAGTATTGAGGGAGTCTAAGTCTACGACATAATTTGGATGTAATGCATATAAAAAAACATATGCGGGAGTTTAGTTGGCACACTGTTCAACATTCCGGGTAAGACGAAAGACACTAAAAATGCTAGAATGGACCTACAAGATCTTAGAATTCGCATTGAATTGCACTTAACGGCCACATCTCGAGATCTTATTAAGCCACATACTAGTTACGTGCTAACTCAATCAAAGAGAAAATCATTTTGTGATTGACTGGAAATGGTGAAATTTCCTGATGATTATGCATCTAATATTGGACATTGGGTCAGAGATGATACGGTAAATGGGTTAAAGAGTCATGACTGTTATGTGTTTATTAAGATTTTCATTCCTGTTGGCATTCGACCTTATTTGCAGTCAAATATATACGACGTCGAACTTGATCTATGTGGCTTCTTTAAACAATTATGTCAAATGACATTAATTGTTGGGAAGCAGCCGCGAGTGCGCAACGGAAAATTTAATAAATTAAATTATGATGCAGCTATCCCTTTGCCCAAGACCCATTTGTTTTGATTATTCTAGAAGCCTAGACATGTTACTATATATTCTAAGCATAAAAACTCATAAGACATGCAAAGAACATAAACCTAAACATGCTAACTATCATAAGAACTCTAATTAAAATAAAGAAAGAAAATGACTTACTTGAACCGAAGAATCCTTCCAGTCCTCCCTCCAATCTACCAGCTTTTCTCGAACTCAGCAAGCTCTTCCACATTCCAAAGAGCCACCCAAGTGTGTGGCCTCCAAATGTGCACACACCAAAGCCAAAACTCAACGGCAAGACTACGCCTTGAGTGCACGGGTATTTTGCCCTTGGTGCTAGCCTAGGCAAATACCTCAAAACTTTTAACTCGAGGTTCCTCTAGTAAATTGGACTTAAGGATCCTCAAAATCAGTGGCTTACTCTTAAACTTTAGAGTTGCTCAATTATATAAACCCAAGATATGAAAGGTTTGGTGTAAAAATTTGTGAAGAATTCTTTGGGTTTATATAGGTTCTCCAAAGACAACAAAATTAATTAAGAATCCGATGTTGGATAAATGCTAATTTAATCTTAGCCATTGGATCTTAATTTAATGTTTTAATGAGATTATAAAACCCTAATAAGAGTTTGGGCCGAATTGGAATTCAAAACAAATAACAAATAAAAAATTTACTATTCACATTTTTTTAATTAATTAATTTATTTATTTATTCCGATTCCCAAAGTGCCCCTATCGTCATTCACCAATCCCTAAGCCACTATGGAACCTCATAAATGATCTATTCAATAATTAAACACATTGAACCATTTATGAACAATTCCTACAGTAATCATATATGCTGTTAAATTTGTATTGTGCACTGTTAACCATTGATTTCGACTTTGTTGTGTGTGACCTTTTGGGTTCCCCTCAAGTTGGACATGAAATGAATCGTGATAATTTAATCGAACATAAATTATCCTCCGATCAGATGGTCGTTCAATTTCAATGACCAAGGTTGACATTTAGCAACATGCCAAGGCCCCCAAATGAGAAGGAAAGATATTTACCCATTATGTATACGATTTACATATGATACGGTCCATCGCCTCACTGTATCCCCACCGTTTGACCTAGGGTATGGAAAATGTCTACCCATATAGTCAAAGGTATGATGTTGATAGTGTCGTGAATCGTGCTAACCCAAGAATCTCACATGATTCTTCCGCTGTGGCCACAGTCTCAAGCACTGATCACACATATCAACCCGCGAACTGAAATACTACTCTTATAAGAAAATATTATCCGAGAGAGTGGCGATTCTTTGTTGCATCTTTACAAACTTCATGTGTTTCAACAAATGACCCAATCATACCCTTATGACCGGATCTTTTGAACCGGGGAAGGAGAATGTCAAAGTTATTTGATCCACACATAAGATTGTAAAGACCTCAAGTCTAAGGACTAGTCATACAATCGATACATGAAAGTTCTCACAGACACATGGGATAAACACTCTATGTGAAAACTTTTGGCGGTCAGTTCGATGGACACGAGCAACTCATGCATCCATGTGATACACCAAGCGGACGGATCTCCACTAGTAGCCTATGAGATCGGCTACCCCACTTAAGGGCGGATCATATCATCATGCTAGTCTCTCTGCTTAGTGAACGCCCATATTATTCACAAAACTATGACTATGAATGTTTAAGAGTAATAATTCTCATAAGGCGTGAAAGCCATCATCTTATTACTCCAAGGGCTTTATTACAGTGTTTGATGATTCATATAAGTTATGTAAGACACGTATAATAAAGATTGCCATTTTATTAATTAATGAAAATATTACAAATACATGTACATATAGCCCATCCACAAGTTGAGTATAGGGCATATCCCTAACATTAATCACATCTGTACTTGACGAACTTGAGCGAGGAATCATGATCATCTTATGCAAGCTGGAGTGAATATTTCCACCCATTTTTTGATGTGATGGTACATCTGGCCATGTATTTTCCATCCAAGCTAGGAGGGGAGGTCCTGTCCATTACAGATGGATGTACCCATTAAGAGGTAATATTAAATTTGAAATATTAATTTTTTCAAGTTTGATTTTGCTTTAAAATTATTAATCATATAAATTATTAATATTATTATTAATAACTACAAGTTTTTTAGACATTACAAATAATATGTGAGAAACAAAGCGTGACCTGAAGGGTCAATAGCAGAGGTTGTCCTAATCAGTGAAGCAATAATATTTTGTTCAATGTACGTGCATAATATTGAAAATCCTTTAACCGTCAGATAAGAAACTACGATGGAGATGAAAATAATAAGTAAAAAGTCACAGTGTTCCGTAAAAATTACAAACCATTTGGACCATTAGGTGTCAAATTGCTAACACTGCAGGAAGTTCAACGTGCCCATTGGTTTATATTTAATTACGACGAAGTGCAACCGTAATTAACGTAAGTATTGTAGGTGCATAAGTTTATTTTTTTCATCTTACATTTTTAAATGTGATATGACATATTTCTAAATTTTTATAGGCAACATATTACCATACTACAATGTGGTAATGACCATAACGTTGATGGAAAACACAAAAAAAATGGTTTGAGGCAACTGTAAGCCATGACATTTACTGTTTATTTATATCATAACAGTAAATATTAAACTTTTGCTATATTAACACACAATTATTATCACGTGTTAGATAAAAAAACCAAGTAGAAAATAGTCAACTAGACCCGTCATCTTCGTTAGTTGCATTGGTATATGGGCCTCAAAAGCACACTTATGAACATAGTGGATGCATTATGAATGAGGTTCGATTTCACAATGAGCAGATGTTTCACGTGTTACGCAAAAATATGGAATTGTAGTACCAAGAGAACACAATTATGATATTGTGGACTTCTATGGAGTGTAACAATTAGTCATTGAGTTGATATACAGACCCCGACGACGTATATTGTTATTCGAATGCAAGTGGTTTGACACAAATGCCAGAAAGAGGAGAATTCAATTTCATAACCATCTAACGTCAATTAATGTTCAACGTTATTGGTACAAGAATGATCCATATATTTTTTGTACCTAATCACTATCTGTGATGTATATGTCTTATCCAAAATTAGGAAATGGATGGATAGTGATAGAGAAGTTACAACATAGGGGCATTTGGGACACACATGAGAAAGATTGTGTCACAATTTCTGATGAAGAATAAGTCTCCGACGACTCATCGGGACTGAAGATATCACGCTGACTCGAGAAAATACAGAAAATATTGAGATAATTCCTCATTATCAAGTTAGTGTGGAAATGGCAAATGAAGAAGAGTTCAAAGATGAAGCTGAAGATGAGTTCAAAGATGAAGCTGAAGATGAGTTCCAGTCCTTCTAGGAAACCTAAAATACCGACGATGATGTTGTGTCATATAATAGTGATTAATTTATTATTATTATTATATATATATATATATATATATAATATATATATATATGTGTATTATTTGTTGTTGGTTGATGAATAGATGGTTTATTATTATTATTATTATTATTATTATTATTATTATTATTATTATTAATTTGACTATTAATATTATTAATATTATTAATTTGATTATTATTATTATTATTATTAATAATTTGACTTTAGCGCCGAATATATTATTCGACGCTAAAAGATAACCCTTTAGCGTCAATTACAGATTTTCGACGCTAATGGGTTATCTTTAACGTCGATTATATATTTGACGCTAAATTATTATTTTTAAAGAATAATTTTCCCTGAAAAATTTTCCTAAATTTTATGAACGGCTAAAGTTTTAGCATCGAATAATTCGACGCTAAGACCTAAAAAATGTCGACTCAAAAGGGTTATTAAAATCCCCAAATCGTTTGCCCTTCTCTCTCACTTTCTGATTCTGCTTTCTTCTTTTTCATCTTCGGTTCTCCATTCTCTCTCACCAGCCGGTAAGTTTTGTTTTTAAATATATTTACTTATTGCTTTTAAATACTTTTACTTATTGGCATCCGTGATGTTGGAAAATTTTTGAAGCCCTAACATAGAGCTGGCAGAAAACTGGCTGGAGTTCGTTGTTGTGTGTGTTGTTAATGAAGAAGTGAGTTTGGAAATGATTTGAAGAAGATTGTGGATGTGAGATGTGTGTGAGCAAATTATGTATCCTTGTGTGTTGATGATGTCTTGGCCGAGTGACGAATATTAATGGGTGAAGTGGTCAACTATTATCAATGTATTTAATGATAATATTGTTCAATGTTGGTTGTGTGATCGGTTAGTTGGTGTGTTTTTATAAATGTAGAGATATGACTAAATGATGGTTATGGAGGGAAATCTTGGATATATGATGTAAGTAGTGTTAGTGATTAGTAATAGAGGTGATTAACTTGTAATGCATTTTAGGATTATTGTAAGGCACTTGCTTAACTATACTTAAGGAATTCAAGATTAAACATTTTATTTTTTAGGCTTCTTGTAGTGCAAATAAGAGTCATTGAGCCTACTTCACCTCACATCAATCTTGGAAGTAGATTTATTTAAATTGTTTGTGGTATTCTTTATAAGAAGAGCGTGGGGTGGCACGTTATGTATAATGTATTAAAGTTTGACATGATTAAACTTGTTTGTTAATTTCTTTTTATGTATGATTGTGTGTTTGTCACGTTGTTTATGGGTATCGTTGTTGTAAACCCTCACGAGATTTTATTCATACGTATACAAATAGTATTTTAAACATAGGCTTATTTTGACAGTTGCGATTAAATTTTGGTTTATTATTTTGTAGATGGCATCAGGTTCTTGCAAACGCGGAAATTCGACTCCATCTACATCTGTAAGGACAAAGACTACTCTTGGGATCTCTGTTAGCATATGTGACTCGAGTACAGCAAAGGCTCGAGGACGCACCCATGGCATGGGGTTGGTTAAGCACGTTAAGGCCCACGACCGCATCCGGATAGAGATATCAAAGGATGGAGAAAGAAAAATTGGGCAACATTCTTCATTGTTTACCAATATCATATGTGCTGTTGTTCGGTTTGAAGCTCCCCAAAACTACGTTTCTTGGAGAAAGATCTTATGGGAGACGAAAGTCAACCAGCTCTTCCCGACGCTATTTTTGAGTAAATTTACAGTGTTGATTTTTTTGTTATTTTTGTTATCTTTAAATTAATATTTTATATTTAATTTGTACTTGGCTGTTATTCCTGCAAGAGTGGTTCGACATAAACCTGAACAAACAAAACATCTTGAAGTATCTCGACCACCACATGAGAAGAGTTACAGCGATTTTAGGACAAAAATCTTGAAACCGATATCTGACGAATATTGGGCTTTGGACGCTCCACAGCACAAGGCTGATTATATAGAGGAGAAACATTGGACATTCTTGTGTGAGCTTTGGTCAAGCGAGAAACACGAGGTAATTTTTAAAATAGTACAAAATTGATAATTCTCACCGTTTTTGTTACTTATAATATTGTTAAATGCATAATAAATATGACGCAAATGCGGAGAATCACAGTTACCTGGGTTTCAACCATCGTGGAAGCTCCAAGCCATTTTCCCAACACTATGTCGAATATTCTGAGGTCATATCCTAAACTATTTTTAACATTTCATTAATTTTACTAATAATAACAATCACTTTATGTTTTTTTTTCAGAGTAGCACATTTGAGGTGCAGTCATTTTCGGAATTTTTCTGAGTGATTCATTACAATGAAAAGAATATATGGATCAATGAAGAAGCCGAACACTGTATTTAATATATTTTTAAATTTAATTTTTTTCTTTTCAAGTTCGAACATTAACTTTAAATTTTTTTAAACAGAACGAAATGGTGGAGGTCCAGCGACAAGCTGAGGAGACAGGGTCCGACCCTTTACCAGATGAGCAGTTGTCGCAATTGGTTTTGAAGAACCAGACAGCGTATAACGTCAGACTTGGCACTCGTAAGAAGCCGATGTCATTTGGACGCAATGTTGTTTATTCTCCTATTGACCCTAGCTTTTGAGAACAGTTAGTCAGCACCAATGAAGAGTTGGCCAAGACCAAAGAATAGATGGGCAATACAAAAGAAGAGCTAGATAATACTAAAGAAGCATTGAAGAAGACCCAGAAGAAGCTACTGCAGGTCGATGAGGACCACCAGAGGAAGATGCCGGAGTTCGACCAGCAGACGAGGGATTTCAGGCAGATACTGAAGGCCTCACTCGGCCAGACTACATCGTGCTCGATCGCCCCTCCATCACAGTAGCAATAATTTTTATTTTCATTTGTATAAACATTCACAGCAGCAGTGATTGTTAACAAACTATGTATTTATTTAATAAATTTTAATTATAAATTTTAATTTATAATAACAAAAATATTTATTAGAATAAAAATAATTATACTATTATTCGTTAAATTTATTTTTTTAATTTCGCGTAACCTTTATCGTCGAATTATTCGACGCTAAAAGTAATAAAATAATATTTTATATTTTAATATTTTATTTACTTTAGGGTCGAAAAATAGGTCATTTGGCGTCAAAAATATTTATCGCCAAAGTAGGTACTTTCATGTCCAAAGTTTTCATCGCCAAATACGTCTTTTGGCGTCGAAAAATTACATTTTTCGTTGAAAAAATTTGGACGAAAGAGGTTATACTTTAGCGTCGAAATTTAAAGTTTTGACGCTAATTGTCTTTCTCGTCCATGTTTTGGCGTCCAAATTTAAACGTTGATATATTTCGATGCTAAAGACTTTTTTTTTTTTTTTTTGCAGTGTACAGTCACACTATTAGCTATGGAGATGATTTAATCTGTACGCAGTCTTACCCTTATTTATTTATTTATTTTTTAAAAAATTGATTTCCGCCTCTTACAAAATTTTGAGGATCATCTGCAAAACTATTTGCAAAAGGAGGAGAATATGCTCATAGTTTAATGTGTCTGCGCAAGCTCACCTCCGAACAATCTGCATTTTGCTGCAATTTAATTATCCATGGATTGTTTATTTGAAATTTGTAAAAAAGTTACTCACTGCAAGAATAATTTTGAAGGAGTTCCCCATTATATTTGCGTATTGTAAGTAGCTCGTTACTCTTTTATGTCCATATTTCTTGGAAGTATGACCTATAAAAACATATTAACCAACAGGTACTCCAAAAGTAAACAATAAAACAAGTCGAAGACTCGAAGAACATAAGATTTAGAAGAGTGTTTTCAGTTGAGATCTTCAATGACTGTAAGATTTTTTATAATTCATTAATTCAATCCAAACTCTCACGGATTTTAAGGAATCATTTTACCATTATTCCATTGGATTTTAACGAGTCCATGAATTGTAGATGATCATAGGCATAGGAGCGAAGCATTACTCTAACAGATAAATGAACTCCAAAACACAATAGAAATACTATTATGTATGCAAACAGAGCCAAGCATGTTAAATGAATCATGAGATTTCTGCAAAATTTCTTAGAACCTGTAAGAGAAGATATTGCATAACATAACTTATATATGATAGCTGTAAGCATGCAGAAATCGCGTAGACTTTGAAGCTAACTTATACTTTCAGTACAATACTTATAAGTTAGTTTATATTCTCAATCAATACGTTCTATTAAGCGATAGTGTTTTGTTGTGTTGCTTAGCAAAAATGATATTTGCACAATTAATTACACAAGTATATGTATTTTATTTCTTTTTTACCCTTCATATTTTTTTTTTCTAAATATACATGATTGTCTAATTGTATAATTTTTTTGTGCACATATATTTAGTTGATTTTCAATTTCTGGAGGCGGAAAACCATTATTTCAGCCTTGTTGGGCCGAGAGGCCGAAAGCCCTATAAAAAATTAGCCCATAGCCCTCCGCTTTAAAAGTAAATTATTATTTATTCACCTAAAAATTATTTGATATTCGAAAAAATACTCAATTTTGAGAAAATGATATTTGTACGTCGAAAGTTATAAAAAATAAATATTTACCACCTAAAAATTAGTTTTTTTTTTTTTTTAACATCAGCTAAATTTCAGGTGGATAGATGATAAAACTTCTTAATTTTTGGATTATAAATGATCATTTTTAATAAGTTCAAGTCTAGAGGTGTATTTTTTGTAAAAATTTGGGACAGTCGGGGGTTTTAACTACTCCGCTTGGAGTTTGGGTCGGGTGGTTTGATGGTGTGGTTTTCAACATTCAAAAAAAAAAAAAAACTTTGAATGCCGAGATGATATTTTCTCAAAATTATGTATTTTTTCTGAAGATTAAGTAATTTTGAAATGAATTTTAGATATGTATACACTACAAGAATTATGGCTTTTAGCGTCTAAATATTTAGCGTCGAAACATTATTCGACGCTAAAAGTGAGATTTAGCGTCGAAAATCATTTTCGACTCTATATGTCATATTTTTAGCGACGGAATAAAATTTCGACGCAGCATATTAATGTTTTAGCGTCGACAATATTTTTCGACGCTAAAAACAGAACTTTAGCGTCGAATACTATTCGACGCTAAATAATTATATTATTGCAATAATTTTTGGCGCCAAATATTACACTTTTAGCGTCGAAAAAAGGAGTCGACGCCACAAATATACTTTTAGCGTCGAACATATATCGTCGCTAAAGGTTTATAAAGTTTCTACCGATAAATCCTTGACTCTTTCGCGTCTAAATTAAATTCGACGCTAAATTTTTTATGTTTAGCGTCGAAAAAACGGTTTCGACGCTAATAACGTACACAATTAGCGTCGAATTTGAATATTCGACGCCACAAATAATACTTTTAGCTGCTGTTCTGCCCAGAATTCTGGGCAGAACAGGCAGCCCCTGATTGTTTTTCGTTTAACTTCGTCGTCCATTTAGTACAGTATGTGTTTTGGAATTCGAAACTTCGTATAGTATAGTATGTGTTTTGTAATGTTTGTATGTGTTTTGGAATTCGAAAGTTCATATAGTATATATAGTATGTGTTTTGGAATGTTTGTATGTGTTTTGGAATTCGAAAGTTCATATATTATAGTATGTGTTTTGGAATGTTTGTATGTGTTTTGGAATTCGAAACTTACGAAAGTGAGCATTCGATGTGATAAGCGCTTTTGTTAAGTTGTATTGACTTGTATGGATATGTATGTATATGTATAAGAACTTTGGAATTTGATGACGCTAATGCGACGGGTTTTGCAGATGGCACCGGGCAATCGCAAACGGGCTACCGCGACTCCATCTACATCAGCAAGGGCAACTGGCCCTGGTGATTTCTCTGCTAGCACAGGTGAGTCTAGTACAGTGAAGGGTCGAGGACGCACCCGTGGCCTGGGGTTGGCTAAGTACGTTAAGGCTCACGGCCGTATTCGGATAGAGATATCAGATGATGGACACACTCAAGTCGGACAACATAATTCAGCGTTTAATACAGCCATAGGAGCTACAGCTCGATATGAAGCTCCCCAAAACTACGTATCTTGGAGAAAGATACCGTGGGAGACAAAAATGAACCAGCTATTCCCTTCGCTACTTGTAAGTTTTCGATATTGTTTGTTATTTAACATTTTTATTTGATACTTATTTTTACTCGAATTTTCATGTATGAATGGTTCGACTTCGATCTGACCCAAGTGAATGTCCAACAATATATTGACTACCACATAAGGAAAAGTTATAAAGATTATAGAACAAAAGTCCTGAAACCAATATTCGACGAACATGGACCTTCAAATGCTCCACAACACAAGCCTGATTTTATAGAGGAACAAGATTGGACATTCTTATGTGAGCTTTGGTATAGCAAAAAACACGAGGTAAATTTTGAAATAAACAGAAATTTATAATTGTCTTTGTTTTCGGTACTTACAGTGTTGGTGAATACAGGATAAATGTCACGCAAATGCGGAAAATCGAAGTCACTTGCGTTTTAACCACCGTGGAGGTTCGAAGCCATTTATCCAACATCGTGCCGAACATTCTGAGGTAAATATATCATAACGTAAAATTTAACAGTTAATTGTTTTTACTATCTGGAATAATATTGAATTTATTTTATGTTTATAACAGAGTAGCACATGTGAGGTGCAATCATTTCCAGATTTTTTCCGTGTGACGCATTACAATGACAAGAATAAATGGATAAATGAAGAAGCCGAACGCTGCTATGTAAGTTTCAGTTTTTAAAATAAAATAATTAATATTATATATGTTAAATTTTTTTCTCAAATTCTAATATTAACTTATTTTTTGAAACATAACGAAATGATGGAACTCCAACATCAAACTCAGGAGACAGGGACCGACCCCATACCAGATGAGCAGCTGTCGCAATTGGTTTTCAAGAATCAGACAGCTTACAACGTTGGTCTTGGCACTCGTAAGAAGCCAACGTCATCTGCACGCAATAGTGGTAATTCGGACAATGTATCTCTTCGAGACGAGTTAGTCACCACCAAAGACGACCTAGCCAGCACCCGAGACGACCTAGCCAGCACCCGAGACGACCTAGCCAGCACCCGAGACGAGCTGCAACAGACTAAGGAGAAGCTACAACAGGTCACGGTGGACCACGAGAAGAAGATGGAGCAGTTGGAACAGAAACTGCTGGCTTTCCGTCAGATGTTCGAGGCCTCAATGAGTCATGGTGCATCGGGCTCGAGCGTCCCTCCATCACAGTAGCAATTAATTTTATATTTGGTTTTGTATAAACATTTTGAACAAATAAATTTAATATAATATTTCTTTTTTCTAAAACAAATTTCAATATAATATTTCGTCATTAATTAGATTTTTTTCAACTAAATTAAATATTTTAGACAAAAAATAAGTAAATTACTAATTTTTTAAAAAATAAATTTTTTACTTTTAGCGTCGAATATTTCGACGCTAATAGTATACAAAATGGCCGCTGTAAGCGTACATATAATTCTTTTTTAATATACGTTAGCGTCGACAAGTTTCGACGCTCAAAGTCACTTTTAGCGTCGAAACGTTTCGACGCTAATAGTAACAAAAATGGTCGCTGTAAGCTTACATATAATACTTTTTTAATATACTTTAGCGTCGACACCTTTCGACACTAAAAGTTTGAATTTTTGCGTCGATATATTTCGTCGCCAAATATACAATATAGCGTCGAACAATTTACTTTAGCGTCGAAATAAATTGGACGCATAATACTGTTTTTTAGCGTCGCAGTTAATTATTTCGACGCTAAAAGTGGTTTTCGTCGACATTTTATCGTCCATTTTTTGCGTCTAATTTTTTCGACGCTAAATATCATTTGCGTCGAAATCTTCACTTATGGCGTCGAAACAATTCGACGCTAAATGGTCTAATTCTTGTAGTGATACCAAAAAAGGTTACGATGAAATCTGTGTAAGTCGTTGGAGCAGTTTGGCTCTTATACAACTCTCTTACTATGCCAACTAGGTGCTGGTGTGCACCGGGTTCCAGGTATATTAGAAACTGGTTAGAACGGAATTGAAAGTTTGGTTTAGAAATTAGAATCTATTATTTTAAGATAAGTTCTAGTTTTAAAAATGTAGTACTAAAAAAGTCAGTTTTAGTTTCGATTCTGGTTGTAAAATTTTAATTAGAATCCAACTAATGAATCTGTTCATTTGATTATCTATTAAGGGCCCTTTAGGTATTGTTTTTCAATTAGTATTTTCATAAAATAAATTTGAAAATATAAATAGTGTTTTGACGCGTCTGGTATTCTTTTATGTATCTTCTATTTTATATATAAAAACAATAATACATTTTCGGTATACATAATTGAAAATGATAAAAAAAAAGTGAATATGTGTTCATTTATATTATTTTTAAAAACATATTTTATTAAATATACAAATCATAATTGTGTTTAAAAATTATATATAAGATTAGTTTATCTTTTAAAAAAAACATTATAATTTTTGTTTCTAATATTGATTTGTTCAATCTCCTTAACTAATCAAATAATTTAATTTTGTAAATTATTTATAAATATATTTTTATTAAACATTAATATGGTGGCATTGTAAAGTATAAAACTCAGTCATAATAATTACTACAGTCTTAAATATAAGGGTAAATTTTCCTCCATCTTAAAAATGTTAAATTATGTTGCGTAAAAATAATATAACTCTATTTTTTTTTTTTCATTTTTTAGTAAACACTCACGTGCCTTTATCTTTTTGTTAGCCATAATAATTCACATTTATTTGCATTATCTTCTATCTCATTTCTTCATCTTTTATCCTTTGGCTTATCTTCTTTCTCATGTCTCTGTCATACGAATTATGATTTAGTTTACAAGTATGGATTCGAATCTAGGGATATATTTTTTTATAAGAATTTGGGACAATTATATATTTTATTTGCTCTATTTAAGTTCAGATTAGGTGAATTGATGGCAGATTTCCAAAAAGAAAATCATGGACCATGACCAAGACCAAGAACCTCGAAACGACGATTTAACTCATCACATGTCCCAGCTGATATTGAAATTTCGAGTTTATCCTAGGTTCTGACTCTATGCGGAAATAAACACAATAATCAATATAAGTCCTAATTATTGTTACTATGGATTCTCAATAAGCAACCACAATATCCAACAAATAAAATATATTGCATAAAATAAATCAATCACATAAAATCAACACAATAATTTTTGTGACGAAGTGGAAAACTCGTGCGAGTAAAAAATAACTTCGGATATCTCGGCTACCAGCCCAATCCACTATTTAGAGAATAACTTATAGCAATTGTCAAGACCTATGGTGGCAACTCTACCGACTCAAGTACCTCTAGACCGCAAGAACTCAAGGAACTCCTCAAGCCCGTACCCCATAGTTTTCTTTAGAACCTCTGAAGTCTCTGAGCGGATTGTCTCTGCAACTCTAAACACCGGAACTCCGACTACCAAACTTTCTCCTAAAGAACTCTGAAGGATTATGAATTTTGGGTTAGTTTGTGTTGAAGGTTTATAAAAGAACGATTCTCACCATTAACAAAGAAGACAAGAAGATGAAAGCAGTTTTCAAGGTGGAATCAAAGAAGGTTGAAAGCTTTGAGAGATTTTGGCTCAAGGGATTTGTGTTTCAACACTTGGGGAATGCGACTACATGTTCTATTTATAGGTAGGGTGAAGATTTAGGGTTTTTCAAAGTGAAAAGGCTGAAAAATGCGTTCAGATCGCAATCGTGTTCGAACGTTTACTCGAACGCACCACGAACGCTTGCATACTGGAAAGGCTCATTCGAACGCTACTCGAACGCACCATGATCGTGTGCTCTATAAAATGTCCTCATTCGAACGATTCCTCGAACGTGTCTCGAATGTTTGCTCTCTGGAATATTTCGTTTGAACCCAATAACGAACATGACACTAATACCACAGGTTCGAACGCTTCAACGAACGCAGCACTAACGAATATGCTCCAGCTTTGCCAAAAATCAGTCAAATTACTCCAAGTTTTTCAAAACTTATTACAATTCAATCGAACTTATTTTGTCACGGACATTGTCAATAAAAATATGGAACTAACAGATATCATATTCAAATTTGAAATCAGTGACAGGTTATCATTGCGTGGCCCGTATCGACAATGACAACTTCAGGATTTTGGAATAGTTTTGATATGGGAAGTAGGAAGAGATGAAAGTGTTAATTTAATTTGAAAAGAGAAGTAAATAAAATGTGATTTACTTGTTTTGTTTGTATCAAGAAATAGATTACGATTTCTTTTATGAAATACACAGAATAACTCAAAAGTTGTTTTTGAACCTATGAGTAAATTGCGAATTTTAAATTTTGTATTTTGTGAATCATATTTGAAAATTCGATTTTACTCTAAGGTTCTGATCCTATACGGAAGTATACACAACAAATTAAAACAAGTTATAATTATTATTTCTATGGATTCACAACATGCACCTTTAAGTTTAAAGTAGATATAAATCAAGGCAAATAAAAGAAGCATAAAATAAAATCAACACCAGTAATTTTATTGACGAAATGAAAAACTTGTACGAGTAAAAAAAAACATATCGGGTATCTAGGCTGCCGGTCAAAATCCACTATAACGAGAAAATTTACGGTGATGGGTTAAGACCTATGGCAGCAACTCCGCTAACTCTAATACCTCTAGACTGTAATAACCCGAAGAACTCCTCAAGCTTGCCCAAACGGCATTCTCCAAAACCTCTATCTCTAAGCGGATCAACCATGCGAACTCACGACGCCGAAACTCCGACTACCAATCTTTCTCTTAAAGAACTATGGAGGCTTAGAAGTGTTGACGGTATATCAAAAAAGGATCTCACCAAAATAAAAAAAAAGACAAGAATAATCTATGTAGTCTTCAAGGTGGATTGTCAATAAGGTTGAAACAAAAGATTTGTAGGATCTAAATAATATGTTTTTAACTATTGTGAATGTGGTTCTAAGTTTGTTTATATATGTAAGGTAAACGTAAGGGTTTCCTAGTTCAAATCTGGCTTAAAAACAAGTCCAAAATAACTCATTTATGCACGGGCATTCGAACGCCTCTCAAACACACCTCAAGCGTAAATTTTATGCCTTCGAAAGTTCGAACTCAAAGACGAACGCAACTCGAACGCACGTCACGGATTGATTTTGAGTTATAATTTAAAACGCTTGTAACTTTCTCGTCACTTGGCCAAATCATGCATTATTTATATGTACGTGATCGTCTTCGAGTCCACTTTCCAATGACACTGATCCCATTTCAATTGGAGATCTAAATATTCTGGAACGTCCAAAAGAGTGAATATCGCTCTGATATCTCCATCTGATATTGTCCAAATACTTGTCCAATTGCTCTGAGAACTTCAACACTCATTATAACTCAATTGAAATTATTTTGTTACAGACATTGCCAACAAATATGGAACTAAAAATCTCCCATTTTGGCATTCCGTGAGAAAACACTGTCTAATATAATGACTACGGTAAAAGATCCAAAAAGAAAATACATAGTGTCAACCATCAAAACAATGACTTATTACAATATGACTCGATCTAATACCTAATCAAGTAGTCTTTGTTAGCGACATATACTTCAAGTTGGATTTTGATGACGCAACATTCGTAAAACTTCAACGCACTATGGCAAGACATTCCAAAAATATGTCAAAGCATATCGGCAATAAAAAGCGAAAGAAGGAAAAGACAAGTCTCGTATGAAGAAAATCGCATTAGGTCTTAATTAAGAATTACTTTTGTAATATGAGTTGTTTATCTTCATATCTAAGCTCATTAAGTATGCAACTTCATATAGATATGCATTAGGATCACTTGAAAAATGCCTTGGTCACTTAAAAATCATCATACCTGTGCATTCCTCTGTTTAAGTTGATTCTGGAACCGACACATTCCTCGCCGGTGTTCTAGTCGGTCTTCATGCCGGTTATTTCAAAGGGGAAATGCTTATTGGAACCGGGCTATGTCTTGCCGGTATCCATACCGGTATGTATGCCGGTTTTGGGTATTATTTTGATGCTTACTGGAACCGAGGAGCCACATACCGGTCTACATGCCGGTTCTTATACCGATCTAACGGCTAGTTTTTTAAACGTTAATATGACCGTTGGGAGCCAGATCGGCATGCCGGTTTCCATACCGGTATCGGCCATAATTATTGGGAAATCACTTCCCTTCACTATATAAATAACCCTAGTTCGTTTTTGAACATACAACACCTTCATACACCATTCTTGAGAGCAAAATCAGAGTTATATCAAACTTTCTTGATCCACTTTATTCTCATACATTCATAAGCTCATACACACACTTTCATATTCATTTTAGTGAGCTTAGATATATTTGAGCAACTCATACTCCATTTCATCTTTGTAATCTTTTTATGATTTCTCAAATAGTGTTGTAAACACAAAATCTATTTCTCGAAAACACTTGTATTGAAATCCCTTGTGTGAGTGGTGACTACTCTCAAGGGTGGAGTTTGTGTAAAAGGTTTAAGAGAAGCCTTAGAGCAAAATCTCTTGGTTGTAAAGATTATTGAATCTAGTGGAACCTTTAAGTGCGCTTGAAGAGAAAGTGGACGTAGGCAATCGAGTTGGCCGAACCACTATAAATTTGGTTTCGTATCTCTCTTCTCTTATCTTTTAAATTGAATAATTTTATTTTGAGGTTATTTATATTTATTGATAAAAAGCTTGGTAGCATAAATTGATTAAATTTATAATCCCGAATTAATTTTTAATAACCCAATTCACCCCCCCTCTTGGGTATAGTATTACTTGTTATTGCTTGTAGGTAATTTCAGTCTTGAAGTCGATGCCACCACAACCACTAATCTACTCACTTGAAACATCCACAAACAACATTATACCGTGAAAAGTATAGGGAATATAAAGAGCAGATAAAACAAAATAAAAATCCCATGCATCTAAATGTAGATATCCTACTACCAACTTAATCATACTCCCCTTAAAAAAGAGATATAAAATGGTTATATTACTCCCCTTATTGTCATGAAATGGAAATGAGTAAACTTAACACATCAATATACCAATTAAAATCACATGTAAGAGAATATGCAACTTAACTTACTCCCTCTCACTAACAGCCTTACTCAGTTAACAAAATGGACAAATGTGAAATAAACGAAAGAACTTATAATTATACAATGCTAAAAGAAATAAAATATGCAATGACATGAAATGCACACATTGGCACACAATAAGTAAAAAATTATCAAAAACAAATGATTCAAAACAACACTTCAAGCAAGTACAATAATGTCCAGTAAGTACTCGTCTGTGTATGACATGAAATAATATGCATCACTTTTGATCATGCTAAATAATAGACACATACATATGACATAAATACCAAGGCATAGCAAGAACTTGTATGAAAAATAAGTGCACAACAATCAAGGCTTAAGACCTTATTTTATAAGCGGGACACAACCAAAGAAAACTCATCTCTTGACACACAAGTCCACAAAATAGGTGTTCAAACCCAACATCACTAGGACTTGAAAATGAGCAACATTAGTTGCATGCTACAATATTCTCCCCCTAAATATAATGGCTCATAAATAAAAACTCTTTCGAGTTAAGAGTTTTTGCTCTTATCTTTTGAATTTTGACTCTTTTGCACTCGAGACTCATTTAAACTGCATATTTTTTTTCTTTTACAAGGGGATAACATAATGTCATATAATCAAATGTCCCACTATTTAATGATCTAAGTATGACAAAGATTAGACTGTCAGTCCAAAAACTTATACATGCGACCAAGTCTCTGTTGGGATATATGCCTTAGAGCTTATGTAATGTAAACGATTTTATATGTTATGAAATAAAATGATGCATTATTTATTTATCAAAGTGTTTGTTTAAATTTTAAATTATCTTGATTACCCTAGATTACTTATGTGCCTTCAGACTTAGTGTATGAGTGTCATACACAAGAGGATTTAAGTCTGAAGTTAGTAATCTTAAATAGTCCATAGAGAACAAACAAAACGGATACTTTATTTGTGGTTTATCTATAGTTGCGGTTTATTCTATATTTGTATGGCGACCTTGATCCAGGATCGTCCATGTAGAGACATGAGAATGAAGACACCTTGTATGATGTGATCATATAGGACTGGACCCAGATGAAAATGAATTTCTTATGATATCCGTTAAACAAAGAAAATCATTTCAATCTACTAGATGGTCATATATGGATTGATCTTAATCCTGAGTGTACTACGAACTCCTGCATGACAGGCTATGTCATTTGATTTACAAAGGAGATGTTGGTGAAGCAGTCCCGACCAATAGCTACGGACTTTGGGGGCATGGTCTGTTGTGTAGCTGGGAACGCTTTACATAAATATGAAGTTCACTCATTCTTGCGAGAAGTATGAAGTATCTTCCTTAAGGGTTGATTCAATAATTGAACGGTTAGAGCGCTCAAGTATTTCTATTACGAATAAAAAGATTAAAATTCATAATAGTTATCAATAAATCGTTCATTAAAGAATCAATGGTACTTAAGGTATAAATAATTAGAGGGGTATAACGGACATTATGACCCAGCTATAATTACGAGATACTCATGAAGGGTCAATTCGTATGTAGTGACTATATCGATGGACACCGACTTGGTTCGATTTAATATACCATCTACGGCAATGAGAGTGCAACTTCGGGTTTTTAGTGGAATAACCTGAAGTTAATAATTCAAAATATTTAATTAAGAGCTTAATTAATATTGCTCGGAACCGTAAGTCCATTTAGTCACCGTGCTAGCTTGATATACTATAGCAGATTTAGTATAATTGGATAGTCCAATTATATACTCACTAATATATAAATATTATTAATATGATTAATAATATCATTTTGTCACACTTGAAAGTATATGTTAAAAGTCAATATATGGTTTGAATAATTATATGATAATTATTAAATGTAAAATATTAATTATATATGATATAATTTAATAAGACTAAGATTGTAATTTTCAAATTTGGGGTTTTGGAAACCCTTGGTTAAAATTTAGAAGTTACAAATATTAAAAGGCATATAAAATATTATTTTTTTAATTTAATTTTGTCATGGTGATGATATTTCAATACTTGATATATGTTACAAAATTAAAGAGATTATTTCCTTGCCTTGGCCGAATTTACGTAAGGGGGAGGGGAAGAGATTTTGTTGGTTTTGGAAACAAATAAACCTAAGTATAAAAAAAAAAAAAAATATTTTTTCTTTTTGTGAAGCCTCTCATTCTAACCATAGCCTCCATCTTTTTCTTCTCCAAATTCTCTCAAGTTGTTGAGAAAATAAAAACAAGAACAAGAAGAAAGACAAATTAAAAATAGTGTGTGACATTAATCTCTAAAAAGTTAGGGATTAATTTTATGAGTCTAGCCCACACTAGCCTCCGTTGGTAACGAGATATAGCTTGGAAGACTTAGTGGTGTTGAACTAAAATAATCCATCTTATTTTCTTCTCCATTGACTCACGGCAGTGGGGGTGAATTTTTGCCCACTGCCAAGCACCTCCAAGGGTGTTTCGGGGCTAAGTTTGGTCTTGTATCAATCCAAAATTTTTGGGAAACACATCGGGGTATTTTGGGATTGCGTTGGGGCTGTTTTTCTTTGAAAAATTAGACATGAAAATGTCACTGTAGTTCACAGAAATTTGGGATTCTTTTGGTTGTGTTTTGGGCGCACTTTGTGTTCAAAAACAGTTCGATTTTGCACTGTTGTTCGGGGTTGTTCGGGGACTGTTTCGAGGCTGAAATTTTATCTAAAACATAAGTAAAATTTCAGTGGTGGTGCTGGTCATATTCAGCCACTCTAAGGGAATGGCAAAAAAAATTCAAGTCTGATCCGTGTGTCTAAGCCGTTTATGCTATGCAAGTAAAGCGTTTCCTACAATTGGTTCGAGAGCAAGGTTGAAAAATGTTCTTAACCCTTCTCTTTTTCATTTAAATTTTTGTTTTTATATATTTATATGAGTTATAAATATTGAAATGCATGTTTAGATGAGTAGGCACATAATAATATTCATGTGATGAATAATTATTGTTTTTCATGTGATGAATGGATTTCGCATTGGTCGTAATTTTTCCGGCTCTTATTTTTATGTTGGTTTTGTTTTGGGATTGTTAGTTCCATTTTATTGGCATGTGTCCGTGACAAAACAAGTTCAATTGAGTTGTAATCTTTCATGAAGATCTTTGTGCAATTGGACTGGTTTCTGGCTGCTGTGCATCAGACATTCGTTCGTGGTGCGTTCGTTGCAGTGTTCGAATGATTAGCGTTAGTGCTGCGTTCGTTGTGGGTTCGAACGTGTGGCGTTAGTGGCACGTTCTTATTGGGTTCGAACGGGAGCATTCCAGAGAGCAAACGTTCGAGGCACGTTCTTGTGGGGTTCGAACGGGAGCATTCCAGAGAGCTCACGTTCGTTGTGCGTTCGATTGATGTTCGAACGAGTCTTCACAGAAAGGGCGCGTTCGTGTAGCGTTCTAGTAAGCGTTCGAACGCGACTGCGATCTGAACGCGTTTTTGGCCTGCAAAACCCTAGGTTTTCACCCTACCTATAAATATAACACTTAGCCGCCATTCCCCATTAGTGAAAGAGCTGAAACACTTTTTCCTTGAGCCAAATCTCTCAAAGCTTTCAACTCTCTTTGATTTCACCTTGAAGACTCTTTGAATCTTATGTCTTCTTTGTTAATGGTGAAATCCTTTCTTTGATAAACCTTCAACACAACTTAACCCAAATTCCTAATCCTTAGAGTTCTTTAGGAGGAGTTTGGTAGTCGGAGTTCCGGCATCATTGGTGATATAATCTACTCAGAGACTTCAGAGGTTCTGAAGAAAACCGTGGGTCGCGGGCTTGAGGAGTTCCTTGAGTTCTTGCAGTATAGAGGTACTTGAGTCGGTGGAGTTGCCACCATAGGTCTTGACCATCGCTGTAAGTTTTTCTCGATATAGTGGATTCGGGTGGTAGCCTATACCCGGAGTGGTTTTTTACTCGGAAGAGTTTTCCACTTCGTCACCAAAATTATTGTGTTGAATTTTGTGTGATTGATTTTATTTGCTGCTTTATTTATCGTTGTTGTTTTTATATTTACAGCATATTTTATTTATTTGTTATTGTGGTTGCCTGTTAATTTGCCTGTTGCAATTCCATAGTAGCAGTAACAGGACTTGTCCTGCTTATTGTTTATAATTCCGCATAGGGTCAGAACTTAGGATAACCCCGAATTTTCAATTGGTATCAGAGCCTGAACTCGATCCTTGACCCATTAGCTATGGAGCGTAGTCAACCCTTAAATTGTCCGCCATTTTTTGATGGCACAGAATATTTGCATTGGAAGGTTCGCATGAGAGCGTTCCTTAAGTCCTTAGATGAGAGGGTCTGGATGACTGTTGAACACGGGTGGAAACCTCCCGTTGTTATTGTTGATGGGGTATCTTCCCCTAAAGATAAATTGACCTGGACCAAGGACGAATTTGATGCTAGCAATAGGAACAGCAAGGCTGTTAATGCCATACATGGTGCTGTGTGTTCTGCTGAGTTTAGGAGAATCTCAATGTGTGAGATAGCCAAGGATGCTTGGGACATCCTGCAGACTGTGCATGAGGGCACATTGTCTGTTAAAAATAATAGACTCCAGGATTTAGCTACTAGGTTTGAGGTCGCCAAGAATGAAAGATGATGAGACCTTTGATGAGTTTTATGCTGAGATTAACGATATTTTTAACTCTAGTTTTAACCTAGGTGAGACTATTCCTACCAATAGGATAGTTAGGAAAATCCTGAGATCCCTACCTGATAAGTTCCTACCCAAAATCACCGCCATCGAGGAAAGCAATGACCTCGATCAGCTTAATTTAGATGAACTCGTAGGAAAGCTGCAGGTTTATGAGAAAAAGCTTCCTGGTTTTAGAGAGCCAAAAACGTTTGCGATGAAAATCGCTAAGGAAGTTGTGCATGATTCGTTTAGTGATGATGATACCATCAAGGATCATGATTTGGCCTTGTTTGCAAAGAAGTTTAAGAAATTTCTTAAACTTAAGAAAAGTGGCCATAGCAGTAATAGAGATAGGGAGGTTATGCCTAGAGAGAGTAGGCATAGCAGAAAAGAGTCTAGAGAGGATAGGGTAGTAGATCCCGTGATGTCCAATGCCATGAGTGTGAAGGCTATGGGCATATTCGACCAGAGTGCCCTACATATTCAGAGCTAAAGGCAAGAAAGCCATGGCTGCCTCTCCTAGTGATTCAGAAGGTGGTTATTCTTCTGATGAGTCTCCTAAAGGCAAGAAAAATTTTATTGCCTTTACTGCTAGTGTGACTGGTGAGAGAGAGATTGTGGTTAATGATGATGATTCAGAAGTCTCTCTTGATGAGTCTGTAGATGAGG
This sequence comes from Zanthoxylum bungeanum, assembly GCA_019454045.1. Taxonomy (NCBI): domain Eukaryota; kingdom Viridiplantae; phylum Streptophyta; class Magnoliopsida; order Sapindales; family Rutaceae; genus Zanthoxylum; species Zanthoxylum bungeanum. Next base: position 154,531 of record SKCR01033581.1, on the reverse strand, counting down.
AAAGTCTTCAGGTAGCTTATGTTGAACTGTTTAATGAGAGTTTAGCTATTAAGAAGACTAACATAGAGGTCAATAAAAGGCTGAAAGCTGTTGAGCTAGAAAAGAATGAAGCTCAAGCCAAATTTGAGCAGAGCCTTTTGATGGTAGATGACCTGGAGGAGAGAAATAGAGGTCTAATTAATAGGGTCCAAATATTAGAAACTGAACTTGAAGATACTAGAACCCAATTGTCTGTATTTTCTAGTGAGAATAAAAATGTGGACCGTATGTTAGGAATTATTTCTGAGCCTAACTGTGATAAGGCTTCTTCTTCCAAAGCTGTGCCTGCAGCAGCTAAACATGACTTAGGTAAGAAAAGCAAGAAACATGTTGAGTGTAGTCATGTTATTCCTCCATTTATTCCTCGTCCTGTGACCCAACCTCGATCTCGTCTGAGAGGTTTGTGCCTGTGTGCCACCACTGTGGCAAGGCTGGACACATTAGGCCTAAGTGCTTCATATTGCACAAGCAAAAGAGAGGCCTAAGAGTATGTCTCCTAGATTTGATTCTTCAAATCTAATGTCTCAAGTTTCTGCACTAACAAACAAGCTCAATTTTTGAGTGAGAAACTTGCTTTGTTGTCTGGGAACTCTCATGTGGAAGAGTTTCTAGAAAGGTTTGGGTGAGGAAGCAAGATGATTTCCATCTACTTCTGCATGTCCTGATGGACATGATGAGAGTGCACTTCGGTGTAACTCTGCTTAAAAGATGCATTTTATTTTCCCATTGCATGTGTGTGTGCGTGTGTTTTATTTTTTTGCACGTTTATTTTTTTTCAGCATATGGGTGTGTGTGTGTCTTGTTTTTGTTATATGTCCCTTGGTATATAGGATGGAAACCCGAACATAAATTTCATAGCCGATTCCGAATGGACGGTAGTATGATCTGCACTCGGGATACAACTCCATGTACCATTGGATGTTTTACAGGCTGTTTTATGTCTTTTTTTGTGTTCTTTAAATCTGAAAAATCAAAAAAAAAATTAATTATATATTTTGAAAAAGACCAAAAATATTTTTATGGCTTATTAGAGCATGAATATCATGTGCATGTGATCCTGGTATGTAGGATATATGATTATGCATATATGATATGCTGTTTTTTTTCTTGATGCTCTATATGCATAAGTGTGTGTGATAAAAACCTTTGGTATATCTTGTGCTTGCACCTTCACATACACGTTTTTATTTTGTCGAGGCTTGGTCGCATGTATGAGTTTTTGGAATGGCAATCTAATCTCTCCATGCTTTGTTTGCTTAATAGTGTGACCTTTGACTAGTTGACCTTGCTATCCCTTTTTTTTGCAAAAGTAAAAAGAAATAAATTTAAAAAGAAAAATGAGACTCAAGTGCAAAAGAGCCAAAATGGCCAAATTCAAAAGATAAGGGCAAAAACCCTTCACTCGAAAGAGTTGTTAAATATGAGCTCATGATATTTATGGGGTAAATAATATAGCATGCAACCAATGTTGCTTATTTTCAGGTCCTAGTGGTGCTGGGTTTGAACACATATTTTGTGGACTTTGTTTGATTAGAGATGAATTTCTTTGGCTGTGTCCAGCTCATAAAATAAGGTCTTAAGCCTTGATTCGTTATGCACTTTATTTTTCCACGCAAGTGCTTTATATGCTTTGGTGTTTATGTCATATGCATAAGTGTTGTATTTAGCCACTTTTAAAGTATTGCATATTGTTTCATGTCATAAACAGCTTAATACTGACTGGGTATCATTGTATCAGCTTGAAATGCTGTTTCAGTCAGTTTTTGACAGGATTTTTATTTATCTCAGTATGTGCCTGTGTGTGCTTCATGTTATTGCATACCAACTTTTTTTCCTGTGCACTTTTCTGAGTGTGGTTTACTTCTCGTATGTGATTTTACTAACTGTTTGTACCTGTTAGTGAGGGGGAGTAATTTCTGTTTGTTTATGCTCTTGCATGTGTTGTCTTCTGTTCTCCTGTTTCTTTTACCCTTTGTCATTTCGTGACAAAAAGAGGGAGAGTAATATATTAAGGGGGAGAACCTTAATATATAGGAGAGAGCCGTGGAATATCCTTTAGATAACTCCGTTTTAAGGGAGAGTAAGATTAAGGGGGAGAGGGATTTCTACTTGTATATGCATGAGATTTTTACCTGCTTTATGTTTTACTTGATTATCCTAATGCTTTTCACGGTATATTGTTGTTTTTGGATATTTCAGGTAGCAGGTATGTTGCCGCGTGACATTATTTTCAAGACTACTTTGTTAGGTGTTAGATCGAGTCCATTTGTAATAAGTCACTGTTTTGATGGTTGACAGTTGACTATTTGCTTTTTGGGTCTATTACCGTAGTCTTTGTAATAGGTAGTGTTTTGTCACGGAATGCCAAATGGGGAGATTGTTAGTTCCATTTTTATTGGCATGTGTCCGTGACAAAACAAGTTCAATTGAGTTGTAATCTTTCATGAAGATCTTTGTGCAATTGGACTGGTTTCTGGCTGCTGTGCATCAGACATGCGTTCGTGGTGCGTTCGTTGCAGTGTTCGAACGATTAGCGTTAGTGCTGCGTTCGTTTGTGGGTTCGAACGTGTGGCGTTAGTGGCACGTTCTTTATTGGGTTCGAACGAGAGCATTCCAGAGAGCAAACATTCGAGGCACGTTCTTGTGGGGTTCAAACGGGAGCATTCCAGAGAGCTCACATTCGTTGTGCGTTCGATTGATGTTCGAACGAGTCTTCACAGAAAGGGCGCGTTCGTGTAGCGTTCTAGTAAGCGTTCGAACGCGACTGCGATCTGAACGTGTTTTTGGCCTGCAAAACCCTAGGTTTTCACCCTACCTATAAATATAACACTTAGCCGCCATTCCCCATTAGTTGAAAGAGCTGAAACACTTTTCCCTTGAGCCAAATCTCTCAAAGCTTTCAACTCTCTTTGATTTCACCTTGAAGACTCTTTGAATCTTATGTCTTCTTTGTTAATGGTGAAATCCTTTCTTTGATAAACCTTCAACACAACTTAACCCAAATTCCCTAATCCTTTAGAGTTCTTTAGGAGGATTTTGGTAGTCGGAGTTCCGGCATCATTGGTGATATAATCTACTCAGAGACTTCAGAGGTTCTGAAGAAAACCGTGGGTCGCGGGCTTGAGGAGTTCCTTGAGTTCTTGCAGTATAGAGGTACTTGAGTCGGTGAAGTTGCCACCATAGGTCTTGACCATCGCTGTAAGTTTTTCTCGATATAGTGGATTCGGGTGGTAGCCTATACCCGGAGTGGTTTTTTACTCGAAGAGTTTTCCACTTCGTCACCAAAATTATTGTGTTGAATTTTGTGTGATTGATTTTATTTGCTGCTTTATTTATCGTTGTTGTTTTTATATTTACAACATATTTTATTTATTTGTTATTGTGGTTGCCTGTTAATTTGTCTGTTGCAATTCCATAGTAGTAGTAACAGGACTTGTCCTGCTTATTGTTTATAATTCTGCGTAGGGTCAGAACTTAGGATATCCCCGAATTTTCAGGGATGTAAGGCCATGATGCCATTGTTTACAATTGTTGTATTTTTATTTTCCAATGTAAAATTTCAATTGTTGTAATTTGGAGCATCGGAGGCCCAAAATGAGCCAACACCACCTTGGAGCGTGTTTTGAAGACCAATGGATGCCTTGGGAATTTTTGTACTAATTAGATTAGTATAGGGAAAAATAAGAGCCCGGTCAATGCAAATTTTTTTTTTTATGTTATATGTATGTTTTAATTCGAAATGTTTGAATAACATGTCATATAGCTTAGAGTACCAATTCTTGCATTTCACATGCCATAACATGCTTTAGATGCATTATCATTATAGGCATGAAATATGATTTTATATGATTTAAAATGTTTAAATTAAAATATGATATGCATGGAAAAATAATTAATTGGATTAATTGGTTTTATGGTTTAAAATTTGAATTCTAATATATTGGGCATAATAAATGCATAATAAATTTCATTGGTATATAGGATGGAAACCCCGACATAAATTCCATAGCCGAATCCGAATGGACGGTAATGTGGTCTGTACTCGGGATACACTTCCACGTACCATTGGATTTTATAACGTACAAGATTAATTAAATAGTTTAATATAAATCTTGACCACTTTAGGATTCTAAAATTTTAAACCAATTAGTGTTCTAGTATTTTAAGAGTTAAAATATAATAGGTTACTAATTCCACTCTAATTAAATTAGTTTAATTGAGTAATACTATTAGTAGAGCCTAATAGAGATTAGTGATATAAATTTTAAGAGTTAAAATTTGTTAGGTCACTGGGAAGACTAATACTAAGCCCATAAAGAAGAAGAACAAGAAATGATCTAAGGATGCCAAGCCCAAGAGAAAATGTTTCCACTGCAACAAGAACGAGCATTGGAAAAGGAATTGTCCTAAATACCTTGCTGAGCTGAAGGAGAAAAAAGATACAGGTAAATATAATTTACTCGTTATCGAATCTCTATTAGTGGAGGATGATAAATCTACATAGAATGTTGATTCTGGAGCCACTAACCATGTTTGTTCTTCTTTGCAGCTACTTGACTCATGGAGGGACCTTGCTGAAGGTGACTACACCATGAGGGTCGGGACAGAGGATGCCGTTTCAGCAAGAGCAGTAGGAGTTTCCAGTTTAAATTTTACAAATAATAGTTATTTAAATTTGAACAATGTGTTATTCATTCCTGGTTTTCGCATGAATTTGATTTATGTTTCTAAGCTTTTGGATGAAGGTTTTTCAGTTTCTTTTAATAGCAATTTGGTTATTATTGGAAGAAATAGATCAACCATATGCACATGAAACTCATAAAATAACTTATATGTGTTAAGACCGTTAACACGTGGGTCATTGATCAACGTTGAAATATTTAAGGTTGGGAAACCTAAAACTAAATGGAAAAGATTTCTCACGATGATACATATCTGTATCATCTTAGACTTGGTCATATCAACCTTGATCGGATAGATAGGTTGATAAAGAACGGGGCCTTAAACCAGTTAAAGCTCGGAACTTTATCATTCTGCGAATCTTGTTTAGAAGGAAAAATGACCAAGAGACCTTTTATTGGAAAAGGTATAAGAGACAGTCAACCACTTGAGCTTTTACATTCAGAAGTTTGTGGACCGATGAATGTAAGGGCCCGAGGTGGTTATGAATACTTCGTCACATTTATTGACGATTATTCCAGATATGGGTATGTTTACCTAATGCAGCACAAGTCAGATACTTTTGAAAAGTTCAAAGAGTATCGTGCTGAGGTTGAGAACCAATTAGGTAAAACAATTAAAACTCTACGATCAGATCGTGGAGGAGAATACCTTGACAGAGATTTCGAGGAATTATTGGTGATAGTATCCCAGCTCACAGCACCTGGAACACCATAGTAAAATGGTGTTGCAGAAAGGAGAAATCGGACTCTACTAGACATGATGAGATATATGTTTAGTTATAGCTCACTACCTAGTTCGTTCTGGGGATATGCATTGCAAACACTTTCTTTATTGTCTCATTCTGTATCTCTACCTCTTTTTTGTCTCTGGTTGCCTTAAACATCTATACATCATTCTTTACTTTTCTTATAGCTTTCTCTGTCTCTTTTTACTCCCCTAAGTGAATATTCTTAGTACTTTAATATCTATTTACATAGTTTGTTATGAATTTCTAGTGATAAAACAAGATGATTGTAGAAGGATTTTTAACTAAGACAAGGATTATGGTTGCTTTACTAAGAAGAAAATCCAGACAGCTTTAGGAATTCTTATTAACCTTTCTATAAGACTTGAAGACATACTCGAGGATTGGATACTGGAGAGGTAGTGTCTTACATGCGAGTATCCCGGGCATACTACGTATACAAAACCACAGCACTCTACCTACTGCAGTCACTGACTCCCTAAACCATGCTCTGATACCATCTTTGTAACATCCCATATTCGGAGATGCTACCGGCAGAGAATAGGTCGACTTATCCCCATGAGCCTCTAATTTTCTGACTATAATCAACACCATTAATCCCAACTCAAAATACAAACACATACATATGGGCCATTGCCCAACTCAACAATGCAGAATACATATCAATATTTATAATTGTGAACTCAATAATACTTCTCTTCACAACTCTGTTCATGGACTATTTTAAAGCATACAATGACTTATACAATACTATTGTCTGACATGCAACTTTATTTTGATACTAAAGGTGGTAATGGGCCGAGCCCGGGCTTTGATAAGCCCGACCAGAGGCCGATAAGTATTTTTTGGCCCGGGCTCAGAAAAATCCCGACCCGAGCGTCTGTCAGGCCAGCCCGACTCGGGCCCGGGCTTTATCCGGCCCGATTTTTATTAATAAAAATTAAATATAATTTTAATTTATTATATAAATATATGCATATGGTTTATTATATAAATATAAATATAAATATAAATATAAATAATATTATTTTAAGCTCGGGTCGGGTCGGGTCGGGCCGGGCTTAATCTGCTAGGCCCGGACTTGACCTGGTGGGCTCAAACACTCTAGTGATTGCAATTAGTATCCGTCATCTCGAGCTCGTCCTCCGATTAAACCCGCAAAACAAAAACACTGAGAATTGAGGGGGGTTAGATCGTTTGAACGACCTAGGGAGTGGACAGTTAAAAACAGAAACTGAAATACTTTATGAAAAATCCATTTTTCTGAATTCGAAAATATCTGATGTAAAATTAATCTTTTTTGAAATCCATTTTGTATCTGAAAACTAATCTCTTTTTGTGAAACTTTTATGTAAATATTTCTTTTCTGTAAAACTCTAATATATTCTGTAAAAGTGAATTCATTCTAAAACTCTTTCATAAAACTGTTTTTTCTCAAACTCTTTCATAAAACTGTTTTTTCTCAAACTCTTTCATAAAATCATCATATCAGGAAATCATATCTCTGAGAATCTATAGAAAAGCTGACGTATGGGAGCGTTACGTATCGTCGTCCCCCCATACGCCTAAACTAGTGGTCTTAAAGCATTACGTATCGTCGTCTCCCAAGCCACTGAACTATAGCCAAATTTATTAATCTATGTCGTCATCCTGATCTTGAATTTAGGGTCAATGAGCGTTACGTATTGCCGTCTCCCTAGTCCTGAAACTAGGTTTTAGGGGCCTTACATATCGCTGTCCCCCTAATCCTAATCTAAATGTGCACATGTTATATCTGTTAATTCCATAAGTCAAATCCGAGGTGGGTTTTTCACCCATGCCTCCAAAAATCATAGAAATCATGTTTTCAAAATCATAGTTTTCTAAAACATTCACTAACATCAAATATCTGTAAATAAACTCGACTAACGCCTTATGCGCTTAAAAAGTAAGTCTCAGTTCAAAATAGAAAGTAAATATCAGTTTGAAATGAAAGTATCCACTCACTTATTCGAAACTTGCTGGTGACGCTTTGCGAGGATTTCAGAACCGCATCTTTTGGTGATAATCTAGAATTAGCAAATTTCGTTAGTATCAAGGTTACGAATTATATCCTTACTTAACAAAATTTATTCGCTATTCATGATAATTCATCTTCGCTATGTTACTAACATTTTAGGGTGGTCTAATAATTTTTTACTACGCTCGTTCGAGGATCTCACATGCTACTTCATAAAATTCCATATTCTGCCCCATTTCTGAAACTTTCAGTGCACTAAAACTAACTTTGAAAATTTGATGCGCTTAATTGGGGTGAATTTGGGGTTGAAATTTTAATACAATACTCGTTTATGTGTCTATTTTATGTCAGTTTTTATGAATCATGATTTCGATTCCTAGAATTCAAGTTATAAATTTTTCTTCATGCTTTGTTCTGTTAACACAGAATCAGTGGACTATTGCAATGCGACTAGGTTTAAAAATTCGGTGCGACTCCGTCTTAAGTCTAAAATTCTGATTTTTGGATATGTTATTGGTAATCATGTCTAGTTCACTCATAATTTTACGGTTTGGTAATTAGATGTTTAAAACGCAAGTTATAAGCACATTATTAAGACCTGTCCAGGATGTCCTATAAAGTGATTTCACTGCCTAACTTGCGAGTTTTGCCGCTCTTCCGATTTTATTCACCTTGGCCATATTCTTCAGTGTTCCTAATGTCTATAACATATGTTTCTTCCTGTCAAATTTATCCGAATAATTATTTTGGTTCATTGGGACATTTCGTCGAACATTTGGTGTGCGAAATTCCCAAATTCAACCAATATTTTTTTTTCAGATTTCAATTCCTTGACCATTTCTAATACATTATACAATTTCAATCCATCTTTTTCACTCTTTAATCATTTAGATTCAGCCCAAAAATAACCAAAATTCAGTCTCCAAAATCTCCATGACCAAATTCCATCCTTTATTGATATCAAAATTTTTGCAGCACCACTCAAGCAATTCAAAACTAACACACTTCCATCATCATCCGTAACGAGGAACGTAATACATGTCCTTTACACGCAATACAGTATCAAAACAGAAACTTAGTACGAATTTCATACTATCTATTTCATCCACAATACAAAATGAAACTCATTTATTTCACATCAGGTTATTCCATATCATATTTGTAAACGATGTCGATATCAAAATTTACATACGTACATATTCCATCGGACATACAATTTGTATGGCTAACAACATAGTATATATAACCATTTTAATACTCAAAAGATCAGTGTCTAATTATAAACTTACATACATATTCTTATAACGAACAATCTTTTATATTAACCAATACATTCACTGTCACATCCAAAAGTGACCTATAATCATAGTAATCTTATGATGTTGATAGTTTAAAATCTGTCAATCTCTGTCATTATTCAAAACAGAAAGCGTAAAATGATCTCTTTCCAAAACCCTTTCGAAAATATATTTGAAAAAATATTTTACTATAAACAAAAATCAATTTCAAAATCCATCATCATAAATCTATATCGAGCGTCCAGTATAACTCACTGGACGAAACATAAACAAGCGCCCAATGCCTGAATCGCGCGCACAGTTCAGACAATGAACAAAACAATCCCCTGTCAACAGAGAGTCGGGTCGACCCACTACAGTTGGACAAACCCCTATACACATATCACTGCAGAAATATATCATATCAATTTATAAAACTATAAAAAAAACTGTATACAAGCATCGTGACGGAAACATATCATAGTGTATAATATTATAAACAATGTCGACATGCATCAAAATCAAAATGTAATTCTTTTGAAATCATTTTCCCCCAAAACATAAATATGTGTAAATAAAAATAAATATTTGATACAAAGTTTTCAAAATACATATCGATCGTTCACTGTTTAGACACACGCACAGAACGAACAGTGTACAGACCATGTCGACATGGTAGTGGGACAACCATTTTCTGATAGTCTGGACCCCATAACAGGTTCCCCGACCATGCCAGAATGAAACATAAATAAGTGCCACAAAGGGTCAAAAACATAAAATCATCAAGCACCGTGACGAAAATAGATTTTCGAGTGTCTCGGCGGAAAATAATTTTATAATTTTAAAATATCAAAATCATTTTCGAGCACCGAGACAGAAATATATTATCAAGTACCTCGACGGAAAAATATCGATAAATCTAAAAATATGAAAACGTGAATCAAGCATCGAGGCGGAAATATTTTTTTTATCCTTTATAATCAAAATCAAAACACCTTAAAACTTTCTTTATTTCTTTCTTTTCAAAACACGTTTGTGCCAAAAATCAAATACCAAGTGTTCAAAACATGGTTCAAAATATCAGTTCACAATTCAGACTATCAACATCTTAGCATAATTCGTACCACAAAACACAATGATTTCACATCACATACATATTCATTTTTCTATATAAACAACATACTTTTAACTTAGTACACCTATACACATACATATATTCATAGTACACAAACATATACGGATATCCAAATCATCCATATCAATCAAAATCATAGCACAACATACCATTTACTATAAATCAATTCAAGTAACAAACATAAGATCTATATGATCTATACGTAACAAAAAAATTACTCGAATGATCGGATACCCCGTAACTGCAGTCACCGACACCTAAACCTTTGCTCTGATACTACAACTGTAACACCCCGCCAGTGACAGGATGTTACCGACAAGAGAAATGATTGACTCATGTCCATAAGCCTATGAATTTACCGAAAATTCGGCATGATGTATCATAAAACTGGACAACCTGGATCATAGTCCAACATCAAAGGGAATCTAAGAAGACATCAAACAAATAAAATGACCTCAGATCCACAAAAATCTCATCAAAATCATATCCTAAAGGCTCCACCTACATCATCTATCAACACTCAAGAGATATGTGCCCACAAAATAATAAACAATCAAAATATTTACTTAATATATATACAAACAGCGTACTCAGCATGACAAATAAAGCAATAACCAAATATCCTAAACTTCTTAAACTTATCTCAGGACACTTGCGAGGGTGATTGCCGCTTGGGTGATCCGCCTCTCGAGCATGACTTCCAAAGCTGAAGTGGTTGGCCTACCTGTAAGCTAACCTGTAAAACTAGCAAACTGGTTAGGTGTAGGTTTTAAAAACTCAGTAAATAACCATGCTAGTATTACAGCAACCGAGTCAAACATTTCAACATATTAACCGAATTATTAAATTGTTATAAGTTTGAAATTATTAACTTGTTATTATCCTTTATTCTTTACCCATGTAAAATTTTCATATTAATATGTCTATATGTGTGTCAATCTCATAACTAACATTCAAAGCATACAAAGCAAAGCTCAAATATCATAGAGTATATCGTTAACACCAATCTCACTTTAATCACGTGAAACATGAAGTCATATATCTATCCTTTATCACAAATAACCATTTTTGAAATATCATCAAATCGACAAGTTAAACAAACTTTCTTCATTTTGAAACAAACTCTTTCAATTTAATGCAAACTCCCTCAATGGCTTAACATTGAGGATTCATATGTATTTACAGATACTGTGGCACTCCTATCTTATATATATGTAAAAACAATTCATAAGTTTACACATATACATACACACTAATACAACTTAACAAACATGGTTTATAACATCTAATACTTAAATTAGCTTTCAAATTCATTCATTTATTCATTTCATATAAGCATTCACTATCCATATATTTTACGAGTTCTACCATACACACATATACACAGTCACACATACAATCATCATGCAACCAACCACGAAGCACACATAGCAATCAATACATCAAAGAACATACCATCAAACAATACATACATATGACCAGTTCCAGTTTACTCATACAATACTCATATAAGACTTATTACGTATTTTAGAATAGATATGAGATGAATTCTGTCCGAACGGATTCCTAACCAACTCAACTACTACACCACGAATCATCCAATTAAATATACACACATGCGCTCATACCATATAATATAAACTCATCACATGATTTCCCATACACAAACACATACATGAAAAACACCCCAAGTCATCATCCAAACACCCATACACATACATATGACTATACGCATTATTATTAATTCAAACGTTTTATCTTTAATGACTATCATTTCTTTCCCTTATCGATCAAACACAACCAGTTTCCTAGTTTCTATATGAAAATATCTGACACTAAACCTCATCGTTTAAACATACTCATTCGGGAATGACTTAGCCTATGCCCTATTTCTCATCACAGTTTACTATTACAACCTCTATACGAATAAATCACTTGTACGAATCAATAACAAACCTATTCCATTAACCGATCTTGTATACTCAATTTGTTCGTAGCTTATTGATAAGTGCGGTTTATACCCACTTATTCATGCATTATTAGCTTACTATTCTGTTGGTTTCTATATCATTTAATATATTTTGTAGTTCTTTTATGTTTTATTTGTATGAAGAATTGATACATGGATCTTGGGGCATTTGTACGTGTTTTGAGACCATACAGATGCATTAGAAGCACGCAGAAAGAGTAGAAACGCAGAAAGCATACAACCAGCAAGTATGTCATACGTCGCGAGGAAACCTGCATACAAAAGCTAGTGAGATTGGCGCTGCGGCACCACTTGCCAGCACCGTGGTGCCTCGCAGACACCCAAAACACCAATGTTTAGGGTTTTAGATGCACACAGACCCCAAGATTTTATTATAAATACATAAGTTCGTCCAAAACCTAAAGGAATAGGCTAATACACAGCACAAAACACAAAAAACTTATTTTTAGAGATATCCAAGGATAAGTATTAAAGAGCGATAAGAGGAGATGAATGTGGTGACGTTCGAAGAGGAAGAGATTCAATTCGGGGTTTATCTTCTAGTTTATTTCTTAGAACTCTAATAATTTCCATTAGTTTCATGACCATGTTCTTATTGTTTTTATCTTTAGTCATAAACTAACTCCTTAATTCTGGAGAATGATGTAACTGATGTTTTATTATTCTCTTATGTTTACTGCTTATTGTTTACTGGCCACAAATTAAAATGATGAATGTTTAGAATATATCGCTTGGGAGAGAGGTATTTTGAATAGTATCTAGAGAATATAACCTAGAATTTTATAGAGTTAGTGAGAATCTATAGTTCTTTTGAAGTCGTTAACATATAATCTAAAAGCGTAATGAGTTGTTGATTACTAGATTTTTATAGGGATATTGAAGTCTTAGTTGATAATATTTTCATTGTTGCTCGGGAGAGGGAGTGAATACTTAAGGATTTTTGACTTATAAATAATACAACTGAATAAAGATTAATTGGCATGACAAATACATAGGGGATAGTTAGGTGAAATCAAACTCTAGAATCTCTATCGTATTAGTTCCTCATATCTAATTATTTTTATATGTTATTTATTTAATTAAATCTTTATTATTTATCTTCTAAATAAAGTTAGAATAATCAATTGTAGTACTTAGTGTGAATGAACACAATCCTTATGGGTTCGACACTCTTAACTCATTTTTACTAAAACTTGACACTGTACACTTGCGGTACGATATAAAATATCAGAACAAGTTTTTGAATCATCATCTACATATTCAAATATATGTATCAATGGTTATTCATGTACCTATTCATTTACATATACATAGACATACTATTACATATTCAAATAATCACATGCATCAATAGACATTAACATCATCAAACATTTCCCTTCATATTATAGCAATAAAGAGAGTCTGTACCTGTGATGGTCCACTATCTCGAATATACCGACCTCGAAGTCCTTTCTCAAACCAGTATTTAACTATCCTAAATAATTCAATCATCTCTATATACATACACTTATATATAAAGCACGAAAAGAACGGTTTGAGAACGCATCGCATGAGTTACTTATCTGGCTTTTCGAGCACTCCATGTCCTAGTCACATCTGTCAAAACAAATGATGAAAAACCGTCAGAATTACGAATTATGGTATTCTTGACTTAACTATGATAAAATTTTGGATCTTTCCGAGACAACCAAATCAAGTGCGATTTCAATTTTTTCAGTTCCATTACTCTTAAAATATCAATACAAACTATTACAAACCACCAGTTCACTTAAATATCTGGTTTACATGTTTTTGGAAAATCTTTCGAAAAAGTTTCCGCAAACGCTACAGAAGAGTTCTGAACCCTCCGAACCTACCCGGATTTATCTAAACACTATCATATCATCAAATAAGACTCATTTCCATCATTATGATCAAAGCATATTAATACACGGAAAACCCATTTTGATTAAAAATTTACATAATCTATCGGATCGATCAAACTCATTCCGTTTTCACTCGGATTCTACCAAATACACATATTCAAAATACTAATATTCAAATAATTTATTTTATATCATTACGCTATACGAGTCTGATGGTTCAAGAATCAACTCAATCGGAGATCATTTTCTATTTGTATAGCCGAGATAAGAAACTTTTATGCGTATAACGATAAAATCAAAAATTACATAACCGATTCTCGAAACCACGTATTTTCCAATGCGATGAAACTTCACATTAAAATATTTTGATCTATTTTTCCAACACATAAAGTCTTACTTCCTAATATCATTTAGTTCCAAATTCTAAACTCCAATTTGGAAAGCTTCTAGAACTGCTTTGAAAAATATTTGAGATATTACAGAAACTCAATCCTTGCTGAATGCTATCAAGACACCCTCTAAAATTCATGCTAACAACAATTCCAATGCAATTTAAGCAAATCCAAACTCTTGGGTATGCAAGATGCGAATTTGGAACATTGATTTCTTTGTCTATAACTGAAAATTAATGAAAGAGAGACTGTTAGTAACTTACTTTGTGTATTTTGGAACTTGAAAATCATCACCATCTTCTTAAAAAATGGCATGGAAGCGAGGAAAATTTGAGAGAGAAATCCCTAGACTCATTCATGTTTTTGAAGGATTGAAGGGGATGAATTAATATTCCCCTATTTATAGAGAAGTGATTGATTTTTTTGTAATGAGATGAGTGGCTAGATTTGTGCCACATCACTCATTCTAGTCTATTCCTAAAATCACTGTAGTATCCACGGTAATCATGATTTTTGACATGCTTATGATTCTAATTTGGACAAATATCCAATGAAGAAGTTGTAGGTCTCGATCTTAGATTTTCGACGATATAAAATTCATAAAAAAGCAAAGATCGTATGAAAAAGTTACGGCCTAAATATTAAGGGATATTCGGTATAGAACGTAAAGTAAATTTTGTATCGAAACTGCAATGAATTTATCGAATGTTCAGAAATTAATTGACAAGCACATACACACTTGAGCATGATTGGTATCACGTATTATGCTACCTATAACATCGTAGTCGTCGAAATTACCAGTTTATTACAAAATCCAAAAGAGATGATTTAGCGGTGAGGTTTCCAACGATTTCAAAAAAAAAAGTCGGCTGATTACAACGGAGATTGTTCAATGATTATATCTTTGGATATATCTTAGATATGGATACATATTTCAAAATAATAATAATAATAATAATAAGGTAAAATGTGTAAACAATACTAATTGTGCAGTTGAAAAGTGATATCCCGAATCAATTGTCCATCGACAACAACTTAATGTGATTAAGGAAGTTTCAACGAGGTCCTTCTAAAAAAATCTAAAATAATATGCACAAGATTCAAGACAAGTACTGTTGGGGTCAAATCAGAGAGGCGCAGCGGAAGAAGTGCGGTTCGGGCGAAATAGTAGTTTAAAATTTTTAAACTTACGAATAAATTGTTTAATATCCAATATTAATAATTCATTCATATTTCACCTAAACGTATTTATTCGATATCATATAACGACATAAATAATATAGAAATATCGCGAAACTTTTGCGAAAATGTTTTTTTTTTCCGCAAAATAGCATAAAATGCGTTTCCGGCCAAACCGACCGACCAATGCTCATGGGGACTGCCCAGGTCAGCCCCCAAAACATTTGGACAGTTCGTGGGCTGCCCGAACAGTGCCCGTTCACTGTTTGGGCTGTCGTTACCCGGTAACTCCGTTTTTCACCGTTTTCGCGTATTTTCACTCCGAAATAATTTTCGATAAATATTTTTCTTGGGCAATTAAAATAAACTAATTTATTCTAATTACTCAATAAATAAAAACTGAATTTTTATGAGAAAAATCAGATTTATCATTAATTGCAATAAGACCCCAAAGTTTTGCAATTTAATCATTTTAGTTTTTAAATATGTCAATTACATATTTAATTGATTCCAAATCAATCCCAAAATAATTTTTACAATTTTGCAACAAAACAAGAAACTTTTCCAGATTTGCGAAAACTGCCCAGTAATTTTCCAGAATTATGAAACAGCCCCTGAACTTTTCATTAATTGCAATTTGGCCCAATTTGTTCAAAACACATCAAGATCAAATCCAATCAATCCCAAATTTGACACACATCAAATATACATCAAATTATATCATATATATGAAAAGCCCCAATATTTGAGTGGGTTAAGAACCCTAATTTCACAAATTACTCAAATTGGGCAATTTACATTAAATTGATAAAATTCAATACTTTAATCTTCAAATTACCACACCAATTAAATCTCACCATCATGAAATTAATCAAGAACAATTCTAGGCATTTATTAGCTTAATTACACTAATAAGCTTATAAATTAAACATGCATGTTAATCACATTCAACAAGCTCTAAACACATATAATTACAAACCCATAGAGTTGAGACATTAAATTAGCAAAACAAATTGTAGCTAAGAGAAATTGAAATAATTTTCATGTTGAAGGAAAAATGAAATTACTTACAAAAATTCAAATTTTGCTTTGGTTTCCTTTCTTTCTTCATCAAAAATGCTCTCAACTCTTTGTAATTATTTTAAACTTGTCTTTTGCTCTCTGGAACAACAATGGAACCACAAACCATTTTGTATATCCTTTTTTGTTTTATATCGGCCGAATAATCAACAAAAGAAATAAATAACTTTTATTTAATTTTTGTTTTAATTTAATTGGCACACCATTTGCTTTAATAAAGTTAACAATTATCTTTAATAAAGCAAACACCAAATGGACCACTAATATCAAGTCATTAAAAAGCAAAAATCATTATAAAGATATTGTAATTTTAATTAATTTAATTATTTAACAATTAAACAATTAAATAATTAAATACAAATATATTAAATATATGTATTATATTTATATTAAATATCTCAAATACATATATTAATGATATATGTCAAATATCACAATTTGATATTTAATTAACGTGTATTTAATAAAATCAAGTATTAAATACAAATACACATTAATTCAGAAATGACCATTAGGTCCCGTTTGCATGTATTTTTCGTTTAACATTAAACGAGTTATAAATAATCACTATTATTTATAACAGTGGCCCTAGTGCTCTACGAGTATATTTCATTAGTGAGTCTCTCTATATTCAAGCATATCTGTCACGAAATCTAATTTCGTGTCCATAATTCACCCATCCGTAAATTATGACGACCACGAATAAACTCTCTGAATCATACAGGTCGAGGTTACTGCATACGTATAATCCCTCCGTCATAGGTATCTGGATTATCCCAGTGACATAGATATAAACGTCAAATCTATAGGAATATTCTCGTCGAAGTATCAATTAGCAATCTCTAAATAACATTCGGAACTCACTTCCGAAGTATACTATGGCCATAGATTTAACAGATTGCTAATCACATTTGGACTACCTATGCTATGTACACATAACTGATGGATCCTTTCTTGATACTCACAGGATATCATGAGCATGTGTCAACACCCAACGAACATGCGGAGGTCTGATCTAAATAGATCGGTGACATGACTGCCATTAAGTGTGGAGGATAACTCATATATCCACAGTGGTATCTCAAATCAAAGAATCACTATGCTATTCAACCCGAGAAGATTCCTATTGACGTTGGTGTACCATCTATTAGGAAATATTCGGTGAGTCATTCAGTATTTATCAAATAAACACATACACGTCTATACAAGTCTCCCAAGACTCATGGTTCATTGGGATAAACCAACGGACCAAGTCCGATATACGACATGTACTGGTCTCAACGGATTTTACTAACCGACCCGTGTCAGTAAATCTTGACCAGGAACTTAATTTAAGGATATACAACTTATAGTGACACTTCCCAATGTCAATTACAAGCTATGTTGTAACTGTGCACTACGTTGTAAATCATGGGGTCTTTGTCTAATATATATACATATCACTAAATCAGATTTAGTTTCAATCTAATCGAAATTAGATCGAATACATATATAAAAGAAAAGAGGTGCTACCATTTAAATTAGTAATATTATGTAAAAAGGTATTGCTCGTATTCATGAATCGGACATAAATACGATCCGGATTGGCGCTCAGAGCACCAACCCTGACAAATTTTTCCTCAATGTCATGTTCATTAAACTTCATGATATAGAAGAAGTTCAAGATCTAGCCTGCAACTCATGAGTTCAAATTCAAGAAGTTTGATTCTTGTAAGAGTTTGAGACAACAAGGGATTTTACTTGCTCTGCTTAAGTTTGGGTCGAATGGTTTGGCAGTAAAGTTTTCCAAAAAAAAAATGTTGCTTGCGAGACCTAATTAGAGCGAGTTAATATAAAACCTTTTAAGGAACACTAAAAAGTGTACATTTATTAAAATGAAATGTAGTCATTTTACACTTATAGTTTCATTAATCACCTTAATTTAGCACATTTGTGAAATAATAATTAAATTATATTTTATATATTTTTATTGTGATTTTTATTTCTTATGTAGGTGAAATAATACTTTGGATGCATAACTAGAAAAATAGACATGGAATTTGGATTTTGGAGGAAAGAAACTTAAAAGGGCATTCTTACAGTGTACACTTTCGGAAATTCCAACTTTACACACTTTTCATATTTTGGCCATATATACAACTTTACTATTTATAAAATTTTCTAATTCTGAATTTTTCAAGATCGATTTTGATGAAAAAATCCAAATTATGTTATATGTAATTATTAAAGACAAAAATAAAAAGGAAAAAATAAAAAAATAAAAACATAAAAATAGAAGAGGTTGGAAATACTATTATTAGTTCCATTTTTATTGGCATGTGTCCGTGAAAAAATGAGTTCAATTGAGTTGTAATGAGTCTTGAAGATCTCGGAGCAATTGGACAACATGAGATAGAGATTTCAGAATGATGTTTACACTTTTATATATTCCAGAAAATTTAGAGCTCCAATTCATATGAGGTTAGTTGCATTGGAAAGTAGACTCGAAGACGATCGCGTACATATAAATAACTCATGATTTGGCCAAGAGACGAGAAAGTTACAAGCGTTTTGAGTTGCACCTGAAAACCAGTCTGCGACTGCGTTCGTGTGGCGTTCGTACTTGAGTTCGAACGTTTTCGAGGCAGAAACTTTGTGTTTGAGTTGCATTTGAAGTGAGTTCGAACGTACCTACGTAAGTAGGTTATCTTAGACACGTTTTAAAGCCAAAATAAGATTAGGAAACCCTTTTCCTTTGCCCTACCTATATAAACAAATATTGAGTCACCTTCCCCAATGGTTGAAACATATTTTCCCTGGGCCAAAATCTCTCAAAGCTTTTAACCTTATTTGAATCCACCATTGAAGACTTCTTATCTTATTGTCTTCTTCATTAATGGTGAGATTCCATCTTTGTTAAACCTTCAACACAACTTAACCCAAATTCCCTAATCTTTTAGAGTTCTTTAGGAGGAAGTTTGGTAGTCGGAGTTCCGACGTCATTGGTGATACAATCTACTCAAAGACTTTAGAGGTTCTGAAGAAAACCATGGGTCGCGGGCTTGAGGAGTTGCCTTGAGTTCTTGCATTATTGAGGTACTTGAGTCGGTGGAGTTGCCACCCTAGGTCTTGACCATCGCTGTAAGTTTTTCTCTATATAGTGAATTCGGGTGGTAACCTATACCTGGAGTGGTTTTTTTACTCGCAAGAGTTTTCCACTTCGTCACCAAAATTATTGTGTTGATTTTATGTGATTGATTTAATTTGCTGCTTTAATTTATTATTATTGTTTTTATATTTGCAGCATAATTAATTATTGGATATTGTGGTTGCCCGTTAATTTTTTTATAGTAGCAGTAATCATGACTTGTCTTGTTTATTGTGTTAAATTCCGCATAGGGTCAGAACTTAGGATAACCCCAAATTTTCAACTATAAATAGAGGTGCTCAACACCTCATTTCCTCGGCCTGATTCTATTGTTTTCTCTCTGAAAATTTATGAAGTCTCAACTCTTGTGTGTTTTATTTTTCAAATTTTGTTGTAATTTCTTTTTTGTTTCGGTAATAAAATTATGTGTATTTTTATTCAAAGCATGAGTAGCTAATTCCATCATGTTGGGATAAAAGGTGAAACTCTTAATATAAAAATATGAATTAATCTTACTTATATTATAATATATGAATTGTAATATGAAAACTAATATTTAATTTAAATCTAAATTAATTATTGACAAACTTTGTTACCGCTTATATGGCTGGTTTTATATATTTGGCATAATTGAGTACCTAACTGGACTTGTTATAAACAAATGTTATCACCGTCTTTATGGCTAGTTTTATATGTTTTGGCATAATTAATTACTGAAATAAATTAATTGAGTAATAATGAGAATTTATATATTATAAAAAATAAAATTTCTAAATTTGAAATATTAAAAGTGAATCCCCTAGCCTCAATATTTTATTTTATTATCGCAGTCCAACACTGCAAGAAAAATGGGAAATAGAGACGAAAATATCTGTTTCTAATCTGTCGCTAATGGCCGTTAGCGATGGAATAGAGACGGAAAAATTCGTCTCTATTCTATTGGTTGCAAAAAAATATAGCTACAGAAATAGTAATCTGTCGCTAAATAGAAACGGAAAATTCCGTCACTAAAGTAGCGACAGATTAAGTTTCCGTCCCTATATAGAGACGAAAAATTCTGTCACTATTAGCGACGGAAACGTCCGTCTCTAATAGCGACGAAATTTTCTGTCTATATTTAGCGACATAATTTTCCGTCGCTAAATTACGATGGAATTTTCTGTCGCTATTTTGCGACGGAATATATTCCGTCGCTAATATAGTTTCTATACCGAAAACAATGTATTCTTTAGAAACAGATTTTTGTAATAAAATTGCTATTTTTTAAATTCTTTAAGAAATTAAATTTATTTTAAACAATATTATTAATATTAGTAAAATTATAAAATAAATATATTAATTACTTAAATTATAAAATAAACACAACAAATAGTAAAATAAAAATTTTATTACATAAATGTTAAGTGTAAAAAAGTACAACATAAAATAAATACATATAAGTTAATTCTCCTTATCTCTCTCCTCACAATTAGTCGGAGGATCAGATAGACCTGAAGAGGAAGACTGTAAACTCAAGTATCTCATCATCTGAAAATACCGCTCCATATCTGCCATCTTCTGTTTGAGATCAAGCACTTATTCATTTCTCTTACGCTACTCTTCTTAGGGGTGAGCATCGATTCCGGGTCTACCCAGAACCGGTTGAAACCGGACCGGAAATTCGAGTTTGGAATCGGAACCGATTGTAACCGGTCCAGTTCCGGTTCCAGAATAACCGGAACCAGAACGGGACCATAGAACCGGAATCAGAACCGCATTTGAGAACCGGATTAGATACCCGATTTTGATACCCGATTTTTATTCTTCACAACACTTCCAATATTTAACATTTATCATAAAATATATATAAAAAAAATAGTTAAAGAACTGACATTGTCTTTGAAATCATTATATATTTAACATTTAGCCACATGCCATTGATAAGCAATACCAAGTTTGGTCAAGTTCTTGCCTAATGAGCTTACTGGTTTCAAATTCTTCATTAGCAAGTTCTGGGTTCTCATGAATTTGCCTCCTTATCTTCGTCATCCACTTCACTGTTTCTTGATCATTGGCCAACTCAATTATCTTATCTTTGAAATCATTATATATTTGTATGTATAAAAACCATTATATATACAAATGACAATTTTATATAAATAGGGTAATTCGGAACCGGACCGGAACCGAATAATAGGGTCCCTATTTAATTGAGTAGGTTCCGGTTCCACTTAGTTAATAACGAATTTTTTTCGGGTAGGTTCCGGTTCCATGCGAAACCGGAACCGAAACTGGTTTTGCTCACCCCTAGCTCTTCCTCTAGTCGGTTGTGCATATCTTCATTTCTCTTTCATTGCTCTTCATACAGTCGTTGTTGTATAGTTTGCATTTTAATCCTTACTCGCTCTTGTACCCACTGCTCAAATGTATCATCGACATTTCTTAGTATCCACTTCAACCACATCTAAGTCGTACCTAGTGCGATCTACCTGAGCTGCGTAACAAATCTGGATATGAAAGCAGTGCAAGAGAGCCGAGACTGTACACTCGACGTTTCTTAATATCCACTTCAACCACATCTAAGTATAAGTGATTGGTGTCAAGCTGAGTCTCAGGCTCACCAGACTCCTCTGAAAATTGAGATGCAATCGCTGCCATTTGCTCCACAGCAGCCTACCAAATAAAAATATATATAAGAAAATAAAAATGATTTTTAAAAGAAAAATTAAAAATATTTAATTTATAAACAAAAATTTGCATTAATATCGCTTGATCTCTTGTCAACAAAAGTACCATCATCTTTGTGTGCATTGTTGTAAATTAGTGTCATTAAACATCAACTAACATGCAAACAACCAGTTCAAACCAGAAAATCGGATCTAATATGCATAAACCCTATAAACCTTAAAACTTGATAATTTAAGAAAAACCTTTTTGAATCCAAGTCGAGATAATCCTCTGTCCTTAAGAACTTATTGGCCCCGTCACAGGTGCTTTACGGATTCGCAATTGGCCAATGTCCTCCCAGGATAACTTGGTTCCTTCTTGTCCAAAGAGCACTCTTTGACAAGTATTCGAACTGGGAATGTGGTGAAACTCTCTCCAAAAACAAATAAGGAAAACAAAATGTCTCTTGCAAAATTCGGATCTCTTTTATGTCCCTTTGTTTTGGATATAAAGTCTTCTTTTATAAGGCATGGAAGGGTGCCAATAGGGCACCCTTTGGGATGGGGTGCAACCCTCCAAAGGGTTGTACCCCTCACAAGCATCCAATCCAACCAAATGACAGAATTACCCTTAATGAAATATTTAAAAGAATTTCCAACAATCCCCCACAATTCTTCAAATATTCATAGAGACACTTGAGAGAGTTACCATGAACTAAAGCTGCATCGAAATAGGTAGCTTTCGCCTTGAACATTTCCTAGTGAGTGAAAATCGGATTTACTTGGCAAACCAGTGACCCATAGTCTTGAACTGTTCTGCCGTTAATGTAAACCAAGACAATTGCCAACACACAGCTTTAATTCGACCATTTTCCCGTTCTACGGTTGTGTCTTTTCGGCCCTGAACAACGGTCCCGGATTCATCAAGCACTTTAGGGTAACCCGCCTTTAAAGGTTCCCATGGAAGCAGCCTCACTTCTTACTTGAAATAGGTGATCTACTATGAAGAGGTAATCTGTCTTTACCCCCATTAGGACTCATCTCCTAATATAGTGATCATTAAAAGCCTTAGCTTATCCTAACCAATGACAGACAGCACTCAGCGTCATTATCGGAATGGGAAAGAGTACGAAACTCTTCAGTGCTTGTTTTGAATTGCACAAAGTTTCTGTTGTCCCTTTTGAACCCAGATCTTGGGATTTCCAGTCAGCTAGGTTGGGTTTCCACAGTGACAATTCTTATATTATAGGCTTCAAGCTCATTCCCCTCGATGACTTCTCAACTTGCTCTCGAGGTAAACCTTTAGTTAGTGGATCCGCTAGGTTTCCTTCGACTCAACATAATCGATCGATATTATGCTACTTGAGAGCAGTTGACCTATGGTATTATGTCTCCGACGTATGTGTCGAGACTTACCATTATACATTGTATTTTGGGCTCTCCCAATATCCGATTGGCTGTCACAATATATGCTAATCGTTGGCACCGGTTTGGCCCAACTAGGAATATCCTCCAGGAAGTTTCTAAGCCATTATGCTTCTTCCGCTGTTTTTTCTAATGCTATGAACTCAGATCTCATAGTAGACCGGGCAACACATATTTGCCTCGAGGATTTCCATGACACGGCTGCATTACCAAGTGTGAAAATAGATCCAACCGTAGATTTGGAATCCACTATATCAGATATCCAGCATCGCTGTATCCCTCTAGAACAGCATGATATCTCTCGTAATGTAGCCCATATTTTGAAGTTTCTTATACCTCAAAACATTTACTATGGCTTTTCTAGTGGTTATGTCCTGGATTGATAATATATTGCTAAGCCTATTCACAGCTTGAGCGATATCAGTTCGTGTGCAATTCGTGAGATACATCAGACTTCCGATGATCCTTGAATACTCTAATTGCGATATGCTTAAGCCAGTATTCTTTGCTAGAGAAGAGTTAGGTTAGCTACTCCCAAATCTTTCATATCAAATTTGCTGGTTAACACTTTCTTGGTAAACTAAATCAACTCATGATTATTACCAATTATCAGCATATCGTCTACATAGAGACACAATACAATGACATATCATTTTTGAGTTGATTTGGTGTATATACACTTATCACACTCATCGGTTTTAAACCCACTTGACAACATCTCTTTGTCAATGTTCTCATGTCATTGTTTAGGTGCTTGTTTTAATTCGTACAAGAATTTTACAAGTTTGCACACCTTCTGTTCTTATCCAGGAACATTAACCCCTTCTGGTTGTTCCATGTAAGTCCCTTCAGCCAATTCACCATTCAAGAATGACGTCTTTACATCCTTTTGATGTATTTCAAGACCAATTATAGCTGCTATGGCTATAAGCATTCTACTGATGTGATACGAATCACTGGTGGATATGTGTCAAAGTAAACAAGGCCTTCTTTTTGTCTATAACCTTTTATGACAAACCTTGCCTTGTACTTCTCTATTGATCCATCCATTTTCATCTTCCGTTTGAATATCCATTTGTAGCCCAGTGGCTTACAACCTGGAGGAAGATCAACCTACTTCCAAGTATGGTTTTGTAGGATTGAATCAATCTCATTGTTCATAACCTCTTTCCACAGAGGTGTCTCCGTAGAAGACATAGCTTTCCCATAGCTTTGAGGCTCATTTTCTAACCAGTATGTCAGAAAATCGGGTCCAAATGACTTATTCATTTGCCTTAACATTTCCATGTTGATTTGACTCTTGGTCAACCTGATCACTGTCATTGACAGTATCAACAGATCTTTTGAGAGATTCTTTTTTTTGTCTTTCCTTACAAGGAAATATCTCTTCAAAAAATATTGCATTCCTTGACTCAATCATCACATTTGGATTGATGTCAGGAATCTCATTCTTGTGTACCAAGAATCGATATGCACTACTGTTGCAAGCATATCCGAAGAATATACAGCCAACAGTTTTGGGTCCTATTCCACCTTCTTAGGTTTAGGAACCATCACCTTGGCAATTGACAGACACCCCCACATTTTCAGATATTTGTAGGAAGGCACATAACCTTTCCACAACTCATATGGTGTCTTGTCCAATCTTCTGTGAGGAAGCTTGTTCAGACGTAGTTCGCGGAAAGCAGGGCTTCCCCCCACAAGTTCTGAGGTAAGCCAGAACTAGTCAACATGGCATTCATCAATTCCTTCAACGTTCGGTTTTTGCACTCAGTAATCCCATTGAGGAGAATAGAAGCAGTGGTTTCGTGAATAATTCCGTGCACAGAACAATATTCACTGAATGATGAAACATATTCACCACCACTATCACTTCTGATTCTTTTGATTTACTCTGCCAAGTTGAATTGCAACTTCGTTCTCAGTGGTATAAAGCTCTCAATAGCTTCAGCTTTGCTCCTCAGCAAATACACTTAACAGACTCTTGTGCTTTCATCGATAAAAGTGACAAAGTACTTTTTACCACCTCTTATTTGCACAATATTCGTGTCACACAAGTCAGTGTGTACAAGTTCCAAGGGTTCAGAACTTCGTTCTATGATGTTCTATGTATTTTTGGTTCAACACATGCCTCACACTCATGTTGGCTATCAATGCAAATTTAGGTATAAGGTTTCATGTTTAATAATGTACGCATTGTATCATAATTAACATGTCATAACCTCTCATGCCATACATTTTGTGACTCAATAATATAAGCAGAAGTTTCATCAGCTTTATTAATAGCACAATTGACAGTCATTGAAAAGACCCTCAGCGAGGTATCATTTTCCTCATCTTTGGTCAATACAACCTTGTCAAAACAAATACAAACCCGAGACCGAGTTCTTCCGATATCTGGACATGCACATCCTTTATATGTAAGCTCCGTTCCAGATATATTTTCAGAACTATTGTGCCTTGTCCAACCACTTTTAGAGGTAGACGAGTTCCCATCGTCAGATGATCACCGCATCGACCTTTCTGATAAGAGGAAAACATCTTGCATCAGCACAGATATGACGAGTAGCCCAGTGTCTACCCATCATTCTCTCATATTCCCACCAAGTTGGCTTCAGTTACCACTGCTGAGAGATTTATTTCTAAAATCTCATCAGTTAACTGCTCATCTTCAGCGACATAGGCCTCATTTTTTCTGCCATTGTCCTGAGATTTCTTGTTTCTGCAAGTCCTTTGTCATATGACCGCTCTTTTCACAGTTGTAGCACTTCCCATTGAACTTCTTGTTCGCTTGGGAAGAATCAGCTTCACTGTTCTTTCTTTTCTTGCTACCCTTTACATCCTCAAAGATGTTGGCCTTAGACTCCATAGTCTTGTAGCTAGCCTTCTCGACATCATGTTGTCCCGTTCGATTCTCAATCGAACTCCAAGGTCTTCAAGGCTCATCTGTTTCTTTTTCTTCTGTGTTGCAGATAGCTCCTGAAGTCCTTCCATGATGGAGGCAACTTTTCATTATGTGGCAGCTTGAAACGTCTCACAGAGTTTCATTCCTTCATCCAGTATTTCATGAATGATCTATTTTTTTCACCCAACTGAAACATCACCGTCCTTGAAACTACCATCTTGTAGTCCAGGAACCTATCCACGACAAATTTCTTTTGTCCGGCATCTTCGGTTTTGTACTTCTTCTCGAGAGATTCCAGAGAACCTTCGCAGAAGTCATACCTTGGTACACATTGTACAGGGTATTGTCAAGACCACCAAAAGGTAGTTCTTGCCATAAGAAGTCTCCAGACATCCAAGTTTGTTCTCCTCTCTTCCTTGGCTAATTCAGATTCACCCTCCACATGACCCGGAGGATCTTTGAGGAATTTAGCCAACTGGAGAGTTGTCAGGTAGAACAGGCATTTTGCTCTGCCACTGTTTGAAGTTTGCCCCACCAAACTTCTCCGGTTTTTTCTCCATGAGAGACCGGTACTGTGATGTTTCCGCTAACCATATGTAACTGGAAACAAACAGGGTTCAATAGTCTACAAAAGATAAATTGTACAACGACCAACAAATGATCTTGTCTCAAGTGATATACCAAATATCCACTTGTTGTTCTATTGGACAGTAAGTACCAATAAACACAAGTCCTTGAATTTCCAACCAAGATTTCTTATGAAAAGTAAATAAAGGAATATCCTTCTAACTACTTTCTCAATAGAACCTCTTAGCAATTCCAAACCAGTATTTCACTTTTTCAATGTCACAAAACAATATACGATAAGTGCAGATATGTATCAATCAAGATTGGATGGAATTACTTGTGTAAATTACACTTAAATTCTCAACCAATTATGCAATAACCAATCAATTTCAACTTTATCACTATGTGTATGCTTGTGATAATTGAACAACTTAATAATAACTTGAATCTATACTACCAAGATTAATGTGTTTACAGTATATGACTAACCAAATTAATATTATTTAAAGTTTGCAATTTATGATACTTGCAGGACAAAAATCGTTAGTGTCACGTTCGTATATACGTTCGAAAGAGACTGTCCAGTGTGTGTGCGTTCGTGTTGCGTTTGATAACGCGTTCGAACGATTTGTTTCCAGAGAGTTCATGTTCGAGTACCGTGTGATAACGCGTTCGAACGGAATGATTCCAGAGAGTTCATGTTCGTATAGCGTTCGTGAAAGCGTTCGAACGGAATGATTCCAGAGAGTTTGCGTTCGAGTTGCGTTTAGGACGCGTTCGAACGTTCTAAGGCAGAAGGCTTGTGTTCGAGGTGCGTTTGAAGACGCGTTCGAACGTTCTTACGAATTTTTAGATTTATGCCTTCGCGTGCGTCGGGCGTTCGAACGCCCTATGGGTTTACATGCACAATACGTATTTTTTCCAGAAAATTTCTACCCTAGCATGCGAATTTACAGTCTAACAACACTAGAATGCAATAAGTTCTTAAGATTGTTGTAAAATTAGTGTCATTAAACATAAACTAACATGCAAACAACCAGATCAAACCAGAAAATCGGATCTAATATGTATAAACCCTAGAAACCTTAAAACTTGATAATTTAAGAAAAACCTTTTTGAATCCAAGTCGAGATAATCCTCTGTCCTTAAGAACTTATTGGCCCCGTCACAGGTGCTTTACGGATTCGCAATTGGCCAATATCCTCCCAGGATAACTTGGTTCCTTCTTGTCCAAAGAGCACTCTTTGACAAGTATTCGAACTGGGAATATGGTGAAACTCTCTCCAAAAAAAATAAGGAAAACAAAATGTGTCACACCCGTCCCCTTAGGTAGGGTAGGGGTGAGACGGAGACTAGAAACTGGCAGAGTTTCCCCTGTAATATGGACTAATCCTCCAAATACAAGGAAAAATCTAAACTGAAAAAAAATAAAATCTCATCATAATCCTAGGATCTCCATGATCCAACTCAACATAATATCCATAAAGGAAACACAATAACCTCAGTATCAATTAAAGGCTCAATGCCTATAATCACATAACAAATTCTTCCAAGAAATACATATCTAGAAGTACAGTCTCAAAACATAATAAAGACACTCTACTGTTGGCACAACCTTTTCTCTACTGGCAGGAATGATGACGAAACAGCAGATGAAAGAACGATCTACTAATCTGCTAAACCTGAAATGTTAAGGAATGGGGGGGTAAGCTCACGCTTAGTGCAATGGATCACAGCTCAGTGCCGTGGATAATCAAGAGTAACAAGGTGGATCGAACAAGTCTTTCATAATATATATAAGTTACATAAGCTGTAAATCAATATCTCAAACATTTACTTGAAATCATAATCTCATTTCTCATAAACTCATTTCTCATAAAACTCAAATCATAAATCTCTATTTCTCATAAAACTCATACTGTTCAAAAATACTATGTAATGATAAATCTGTTTATTATCTATATGCACAACCATGACAAATACGGCAAAGCTGGCAACATGGGGCTTCCCCACGGCAAAACTGGCAACGGAGCACAACTGGCAACGTGAGACCTTATCTCACGGCAATAACTGGCAACATGAGACCTTATCTCATGGCCATAATCTGGCACATATAAGTACACGGGGTGCATCCTAACATAAAAATCATTTCCAAAATCCATGCTCATATATCTCAAATCATGCAAGTTTCTCATATATCACAAACAAATGATTTCAACATAATCAATATTCGATCCATACCTTATAGCAAAATATATAAACTTTCTGAAAACAAACTCATTTAATGCAATATCTTAAAATTCATTAAGAAAACATACATACTATATACTTTTGAAAACATCAATGTTACAGTTATCCACGCACCTGGTGAGCTGACTGAGAGAAAGAAACTATGCAGCAGGACCGTCCCTGCTTACTGTATCACGATCACCTAAACAAAAGAATTTACATAAGAACATAATCCTAACTAGAATAAATGAAAGAATATGCAAGAAACGTGATTCGGTCGTTCTCGCAATCCTAACGAAATTTAAGATTCGGAGGTCCAATACTACTCGGAATGGTCTGAAATTCGCGGAGGAGACTCGGAAGTCGGCGCGAAGATACTGCCTTGGCGCGTGGTGGACACGCGCCGATTGGCCAGGCCGCGCGTGGGCCTCACGCGCCGCCACAAAAGGGAGCGCGTGAGCTTCACGCGCCGGTCCGATCGGAAATTTTCCGACGGCCGAGCGTTCCCCTCTCTCTCCCGGATCTGGTCTAATGGCGCTGACGGTTTGTCGATCGGAGTTCCGGATCAACGGGAAATTGAGAAAAAACCATAAAAAGTTTCTTACCGAGATTTCTCCGAAAATTGGAAGTTTCCCAAGATGAAACCACCACCAAAATGATCCTCTCAACGAGATCTACACTTTTCCTTAAAGGCTCGGTTGGGTTTGAGCTACGGATTGGTCGGATCGGGACTAAAACTAAATTTCCTCTTTTTTTTCTTCTTTTCTCTTTCTTTCTCTCTCTCGTGTCTCACGTCTGCTTCTTATCTTCTTTCTTAACTTTTTTTTTTTTATATATATGCTAACAGTGTGTGTAAAATAAATAAATAAATACTAATATGGCAAAATTCGTTTGCCACCCTAAACTTGTCCTAAACCACATCTTTAATTCCAACTTCCACAAACTTAATAATTTAGTCCGTAAATTTATTTGGGGTGTTACAAAATGTCTCTTGCAAAATTCGGATCTCTTTTCTGTCCCTTTGTTTTGGATATAAAGCCTCTTTTATAAGGCATGGAAGGGTGCCAATAGGGCACCCTTTGGGATGGGGTGCAACCCTCCAAAGGGTTGTACCCCTCACAAGCATCCAATCCAACCAAATGACAGAATTACCCTTAATGAAATATTTAGAAAAATTTCCAACATGCATATGCTTAAACACCTCATAGCCTGTGAGTGCACGTCCTAACTGAAATTCCTATCTTTCACTACGGTTGTATATTATGCTGGTAACTGATGAAAATATAAATTGTGACTTTATTAGTAAAAATTATGACATAGTTCACTCAATTCTTAGCATACAATAGAACAGACGTAATAGAAAGACAAGATTCTCAACTAACCTGCAATTCTTTTCGAGTTCTATTCTACTGCTTATTCAACATAAATGAGGAAATGTATTATTCTACTGCTTATTCTATTACCTTATTCAACATAAAAATTATGACATAGTTCATTAAACTCAACTCTCGATATATAATAGAATAGACAGAGCAAAAGATACAATCACATACTCATATTGCCAAATCGAACAACAACAAGCATCTATCATTACAAGATGAATTATTTACATCCGGATTTCCTGGCAAGATGAGGAAACTGCAAGGATTTGTATCGAATGGTTTCCCTCGAAGATCAAGAACAAGAAGAATCTCAAACAGTAAACCAAAATACGAAAATGGGATATGGGGTTTAATCTCAAACAGTAAACCAAATTCATTACCAACATACGATCTTAAAGTGCTACTGCTACATATGACTTGGATTTAGTAACTCAGTTAACCAATCCAAGCATTGAAAGCAAAATCTAGCATCTACGATAGGACATACATGTAAATTACCTAATTAATTCAATATTTCTTTGCGAAAAATGTGAAGTCAAACAAGTAGTTAATTCATAGTCAATAACATATTTTACTCCAAATTCTGAATTGTTTAAATGTTTTCTAGAACATGCAATCTAACTTGTGTTAATTCATAGTCAATAACTAGGCTCCATTGTATATGATTTTCCACTAAGCTGAGAAGAAAACATATGTTTCACTAGGTCACCAACCTGATATTCTGCTTCCATAGGAATGTAATCTGGTTGTTGTAGACGAGCTATAACGCGATCCTGAAATCATTTATAAATAACATCATGGTTGGATGAGATAAACAAGCAGGTAACGGAAAAAAACAATATAGATGAAGCAAAGTTGCTGCTAGTGACCAAACAATTAGCGACAGATAAGTTCGGTGACATAAAGCAAAATAACCAAACAAAGCAACAGATAAGTTAGATACATACAATTTCTGTTTTTGTATCTTAAGAGATCTGTGATGTTACAGTATTTGTCATAGATATTATGATGTTTTGTTTTAAATAGTTAAATTTATATTTTCTTAGTTTTGAATAAGATTATTGGTTTAGTTCGTTTGAAATTAATATAAGATTAGGTGGTCTAGTTAATTAAAATATTTTCATAGAAGAAGTGAAGAGAGAGCTTGCTATAAGCACAAGTTTTTATTTATTTTTTTTTTATTTTAGTAACATTCCCGATCTGGGAGATGTTACCGACAGGGGATAGCTATGCTAACTCCATAAGCCTCTGACTATCTGACTGTATTCTAAACTATTCTAATGCAATGTCATGCATATAGACCTTAACTCAATCAATATAAAATACTTTTATTACTTATAAATGCATACTCAGAAATGATTCTTTTTACAATACTTTAATAGACACTTATAATGACTATCACGACACTAATGCATACAAATACTTTGACTTTGAACTGGACTCTTATACTTTGTGACTTAATGCTGGTGGACTCCATCACTAATGAATGTATCAGTATTCGTCTTCCTGAGTTTGTCCTCCTAGAATCCCTACAAAATAGATAAAACTGGGGGGGGGGGGGGGGGATTAGATCGTCATACGATCTAAGTGAGTGGAAACTTGAAAACCAAAAAAAAACTTGATTTTCAACACCACGGTTTTCAATAAAAAAACATCTTTAAATGAAATCTTGTTCTGAAAGCTTTAACTTTCTGAAAACCGCTTTTGAAACTTTAGTTTCTGAAAACTGTCGCTAAAATCTGATTTTCTGAAAAACTATTTGTTAAAAACCTGGATTCCAAAATCTGTGTACTGAAGCTCTGAAAACTGTAGGAAATCTGAAATCTGAAAGCTTTTCTGAAAACTGTATCTCTGTCTGAAAAACTTGGACGTATGGGGGCGTTACGTATCACCGTCCCCTCATACGCCTAACTGGAGCCAGCAATGCAAATTCATGACTTTGGGGCATTACGTATCACCGTCCCCCAAAGCATGCCACTACTGTCTCAGAAACTGGTGGTCTTGGGGCCTTTACGTATCGCCGTCCCCCAAGCCACAAACTGGAGTTGGGGGTGTGGATCTATGCTACCACCCAAGCTTAAACTGGGGTCTAGGGGCGTTACGTATCGCCGTCCCCCTAGCCCATCTGGAGGATCTGAGAGTGTCCCCTCAGTCCTCAACATATGCATATGCTCTATGTATCCGTCAATTTCACTATATCTCAAGTTACATACTAAGGTGAGTTTTTACCTCATGCCCCGAAAACATAAAAATCATGTTTTGAAAATATGTTGCATTCATAACATAATTTAAAACATAAAAATGTAAGTCTGGTATGAAAATACGAGATAAAAATCAGATGAAAGATAAAGTGTCCACTAACAGTGATCAAGTCTGGCTGATGCTGGATCCTTGATCGCAAGGAGCTATGTTTCCTGTGGATAACCTATAGTAGGAACTTGATTAGAATCAACGAAATCAAATAACTTGATACTTAGAAGATTTACTCAAAAATTATATACGTAAAAATTGTGGTAGTCATAATTTGATATAGAACATGAGGATAACTTGTTACGAGTCCCTAAAGGTGGTTTTTAACGCGTTAGGATGAAACTGTGGACTTAAAATTGATTGGGTGTGTTTCTGGCCTCGCGTCGCAACGTAGGAAGGATCGCGCGTCGCGACGCGCATCGTCCAGAATTTGGTTTTCTGTTTCGTTCCGTGTCGCGATGCGAACACTCCCTACGTCTCAACGTGCCTGCGATTTCCAGGTTCTGTTTTGCTTCTTCAACTCTTCCAAAACCCAACTTATTCAATCTCTAATCCATCTTAGTGTTTCCAAACTTCAAACCAATAACGTATACATCATCATACACACCAATAAGCACCCATTACTTTCCTTTTACATCATTAATCAATCTTTAATCCTATCCAAATTCATTCTTATCATATAAAACCCAAAATTTCACAATCTTTAATCCATAATTCTAAACACGCAACCATAGCTCCCAAGCTAATAATCTCATTAATTAGAACCCAAAGTATGATATTATCATCATCAAATCATTTATACCATCAAAAATCAAAAACTCAAAATTTGGGTCATCTTCTTCTTCTTCTTCTTCTTCTTCTTATGCCCAAAATACTATGGGCGGTCTAAAATAAATACAGTACAGTCCCGTCCCGGGACTTCGAGAAGTCTACCGATCGTCTCAAAATTCATTTTATAAATATACTTGGGTACAAGCTTATTTTCCTTTATTTTTGGCTTTAGCACAAGCTCTCACTAGTAATATAATCAATAATGGCCACATAACTTCCTCAAAGCAAAACATGCGACCATGCACTAAGGTGATGCTGTCATTAATGAAAGCACACTGCTGTATGAACATAACACAAAGCAACAAGCTACAGAGACAGCAAAAATTAATACATCACCCAATAATACAAGCAGTATATTTGCAAGAAATCCCCCAAGAATTTAAATAAGGGTTTGTTTGTTTTCTTTTTTGTCCAAACACAATGTATTGTATGTCTCCCATACCCGAACACCTTATGGAATATACCTAAACTTGTAAGTTGAAACCTAATGTTGTGATAGTAACCAACTTCAACTCTATTCTAAATCAAAGAAATGAGTGAAATAATAAATCGAAAACAAGAATTGAGTGAAATGAATTACCTTCGTAAGAGTTTTAGTTTCCACCCTTTGTTTCTTCTATTTCCTTCATGAGACTGTACGTAAGACATACAAAAACAACTATGACCGAGAGTTAGGGATTGGGAGATAGATTCAGGGAAAACGAAATGACAGAGTTCGAAACTTACTTGTCAGGGGAAATAATCAACGAGCAGGAATTAGGGATTGGGAGAGAGTGTTGGTAAAATTAGTGTCATTAAACAATAATATAACATGCAAACAAACAGATCAACACCGGAAAAATAAATCTAGATGCTATTAAACCCTAAACCAATAAGAACCAGAAAAACCTGATTAAATTGTCCAAGTCGAGATAATCTCTGTCCTTAAGAACTTATTGGCTCCGTCACAGGTGCTTTACGGAATCGTTTTGCCAACGTTCTCCCAGGATTACTTGGATTCTTCTTGTTCAAGGTGCACTCCTTAACAAGTATGCGAACTTGGAATCAATGGTGGATCTCTCTCAAAACAAGGAAAACATAAATGCCTTTAATGTTGGTAGATCTCTGTATATGTCTTTTTCTGTATCTTATATTGGAATAAAAGCCTTCTTATATAAGGCATGGAGGGGTGCCAATAGGGCACCCCTTGGGGTGGGTTGCAACCCTCCATACACCCCTTTAGAAATCCCAATAAAATACACATATACATATTATGTTTTTAATGAATTTTTGAGGAATTTACAACAGATAGGAGTTTGGAGAAAGTGGCGAAAAAGAAAGGGAATTCTATTTTGTTAAGTACATTTAGCGACGGATTAAATTTCCGTCGCTATATATAGCAACGGATTCCCAGTCAGTCGTAAAAATGTAGCGACGGAATGAGAATCCGTCGCTATATTTAGCGACGGATAACTAATCCGTCTCTATATAGCAATGAAAATTTAATCCATCGCTATATTTTGTGATGGATTCGCCATCCATCGCTATATTTAGCAACAGATTTCAATAAAGGGAATCCGTCACTAAATATAGCGACGGATTAAAACATCCGTCGCTAATTTAGTCACAAATCCGTAGCTATGCTGTAGTATTTTTCCCGTGATTTTATTGCCGCCATTATTTGTTACGGAATTTTGTCCTGTCATTAAATTCCGTAGCTAAAGTCCTAATCCATTTAAATTCTGTCGCTATTCTATGTCTAAATATTGAAAAAGATTAGTCCGTCGCTAATTTCCGTAGCTAATTACAGTTTTCTTGTAGTGCAATTTTGTAACGACCAGTAGTTCTTACTAATGCCTACAGTAATACCGTCACGTACGAAGCGAAGATATGTAAAATAAATTATGATAGGATACCCAAGTATATCTATAAAATGAATTTTGAGACGATCGGTAGACTTCTCGAAGTCCCGGGACTGGACTGTACCGTATTTATTTTAACCCACCCGTAGTATTTTGGGCATAAATTTTTCATACGATCTCCAATTTTTATGAATTTTATATCGCGGAAAATCATAGACCGAGACCTACAACTTTCATGTTAAATATTTTTCCAAATTCGAACTAGAACTAGGTCAAAAACGCAAGTCAAATTATGGATGAATAGTGATTTCGAGTCTAATTGGAAATTTCTCAAATGTTCCCAAAGTTTCTACACTTTTCCTCAAATTGCAAAATATCTAGTAGGCCCACTATATAAATAAGTCACTATTTGGCTATTTCTCAAAATTAAGAAAAAAAAAGAGGAAATAAAATTGTAAGAAGAAAAGAGAGGGAAGAAGAGGAAGAAGAAGAATGAGAGAAGAAGAAGAAGAAAAGAAATGAAGAAGAGGAGAGAATAGAAGAGTAAAGAAGCTTGGCATCCATGGAAGGCTTGGAGATTAAAGGAGAATCAAGATAATGGAGGTAAGAATCCATGACCCAAATTTTAAGTTTTTGATTTTTGATGGTGTAAAATGTGAAGCCTTTATCCATCCGTTGGATAAGGGACACGTGGCGCAATCATTGACGTTGTCCTAATTACATCAATTTGCTCATCGTATATAAAAGGTGCTTAGGTTGAGAATTAGTTAAGTTTGTGGTTAATTGTTTTACACATATTTTCTCCTATTTTTGGCTAAGTGTTAAGCCTTGTTCCTAGTCCAAGTTAGTGTAATCTTCAATTGGGAATTTGAGAGATTGACACTTTTAGAGATTAGGGTTTATTGAGTGATTTGGGGAAATTATTGTTTGTAAACGGATTCAAGATTCTTGAGTAATCTTGAAATTGATTAGTGCAGCGAGCTCCTTGTTCCGGAGTTCAACGTGGATGTAGTCGGGAATTTTCCGGCGAACCACAGTAAAAATCTTGCGTTCTTGATTGCCGATTGATTTATTTGACGAACGATTTAGGGACGAAACTTTACAGTGGTATCAGAGCTTTTGTAAAAGGTCCAGTGGGCCGAAAGAAAGAATCTTGGACGGACCAAGATCAAGGCCCAAGATTCAATCCTCTTCATTCGGCGAAGAAAAACCTTAAAAGATTGTCAATTTGGAGACGGCTACAAACGACGAATGGGCAACAAAAATTGGTCAATTGAAGGTCTGTCAAAAATCAATTGCTCGACCAAAAACACAAACAGCCATCGACGAAATTGAAGATCACAGACCGCGTCTAAAACGAAAAAGACCAAGATTGAAACGACCAAAGATTAAGTCTCTCTGTTTTGGGGCCAAGCGAGAAACCCTAAAACCTATTTTAGAAATCCCAATAAAATACACATATACATATTATGTTTTTAATGAATTTTTGAGGAATTTACAACAATCCCCCACAATTCTTCAAACATTCATTCAAGCATGTGAGAGAGATACCGTGAGCTAAAGCTGCATCAAAATAGGTAGCTTTCGCCTTGAACCTTTCCTAGTGAATGACAATCGGATTTACTTGGCAAACCATTGACCCATAGTCTTGAACTGTTCTGCCGTTGGTGTAAACCAAGACAATTGCCAACACACAGCTTTAATTCGACCAATTTCCCGTTCTACGGTTGTGTTCATTTTGGCCCTGAACAACGGTCCTGGATTCATCAAGCACTTTAGGGTAACCCGCCTTTAAAGGTTCCCATGGAAGCGGCCTCACTTCTTACTTGAAATAGGTGATCTACTATGAAGAGGTAATCTGTCTTTACCCCCATTAGGACTCATATCCTAATATAGTGATCATTAAAAGCCTTAGCTTATCCTAACCAATGACAGACAGCACTTAGCGTCATTATCGGAATGGGAAAGAGTACGAAAATCTTCAGTGCTTGTTTTGAATTGCACAAAGTTTCTGTTGTCCCTTTTGAACCTAGATCTTGGGATCTCCAGTCAACTAGGTTGGGTTTCCACAGTGACAATTCTTAGATTATAGGCTTCAAGCCCATTCCCCTCGATGACTTCTCAACTTGCTCTCGAGGTAAACCTTTAGTTAGTGGATCCGCTAGGTTTTCCTTCGACCTGACATAATCGATCGTTATTATGCCACTTGAGAGCAGTTGACGTATGGTATATGTCTCCGACATATGTGTCGAGACTTACCATTATACATTGTATTTTGGGCTTTCCCAATTGCCGATTGGCTATCACAATGTATGCTAATCGCTGGCACCGGTTTGGGCCAACTAGGAATATCCTCCAGGAAGTTTCTAAGCCATTCTGCTTCTTCCGCTGTGTTTTGTCTAACGCTATGAATTCTGATTCCATAGTAGACCGGGCAATATATGTTGCCCCGAGGATTTCCATGACACGGCTGCATTACCAAGTGTGAAAACAAATCCAACCGTAGATTTGGAATCCACTATATTAGATATCCAGCATCGCTGTATCCCTCTAGAACAGCAGGATATCTCTCGTAATGTAGCCCATATTTTGAAGTTTCTTATACCTCAAAACACTTACTATAGCTTTTCCAGTAGTTATGTCCTGGATTGCTAGTATATCTGCTAAGCCTATTCACAGCTTGAGCGATATCAGTTCG
The DNA here is from genome assembly GCA_019454045.1 of Zanthoxylum bungeanum. NCBI lineage: Eukaryota > Viridiplantae > Streptophyta > Magnoliopsida > Sapindales > Rutaceae > Zanthoxylum > Zanthoxylum bungeanum. Next base: position 116,244 of record SKCR01033581.1, on the reverse strand, counting down.
TGTGTAATTCGTGAGATACATCAGACTTCCGATGATCCTTGAATACTCTAATTGCGATATGCTTAAGCCAGTATTCTTTAATTTATGAGGAAGAGTTAGGTTAGCTACTCCCAAATCTTTCATATCAGATTTGCTGGTTAACACTTCTTGGTAAACTGAATCAACTCATGATTATTACCAATTATCAGCATATCGTCTACATAGAGACATACAATGACATATCATTTTTGAGTTGATTTGGTGTATATACACTTATCACACTCATCGGTTTTAAACCCACTTGACAACATTTCTTTGTCAATGTTCTCATGTCATTGTCTAGGTGCTTGTTGTTTTAATCCGTACAAGAATTTTACAAGTTTGCACACCTTCTGTTCTTTTCCAGGAACATTAAACCCTTCTGGTTGTTCCATGTAAGTCTCTTCATCCCATTCACCATTCAAGAATGACGTCTTTACATCATTTTGATGTATTTCAAGACCAAATATAGCTACTATAGCTATAAGCATTCTACTAATGTGATACGAATCACTGGTGGATAGGTGTCAAAGTAAACAAGGCCTTCTTTCTGTCTATAATATTTTATGACAAACCTCGCCTTGTACTTATCTATTGATCCATCCATTTTCATCTTTCCAATTGTAGCCTAGTGGCTTACAACCTGGAGGAAGATCAACCAACTCCCAAGTATGGTTCTGTAGGATTGAATCAATCTCACTGATAATCGCCTCTTTCACAGAGGTGCCTCCAAAGAAGACATTGCTTCTTTTTATAGCTTCGAGGCTCATTTTCTAACAAATATGTCAGAAAATCGGATCTGACTCTTGGTCAACCTGATCATTGTCTTGACAGTATCAACAGCTCTTTTTGAGAGACTCTCTTTTTTGTCTTTCCTTACAAGGAAATGTCTCTTCAAAAATATTGCATTCCTTGACTCAATCATCACATTCAGATTGATGTCAGGAATCTCATACTTGTGTACCAAGAATCGATACGCACTACTGTTGTAAGCATATCCGAAGAATATACAGTCAACAGTTTTGGGTCATATTCCACCTTCTTAGGTTTAGGAGCCATCACCTTGGCAATTGGCAAGACACCCCCACATTTTCAGATATTTGTAGGAAGATACATAACATTTCCACAACTCATATGGTGTCTTGTCCAATCTTCTGTGAGGAAGCTTGTTCAGAACGTAGTTCGCGGAAAGCAGGGCTTTCCCCCACAAGTTCTGAGGTAAACCAGAACTAGTCAACATGGCATTCATCATTTCCTTCAACGTTCGGTCTTTGCACTCAGCAATCCCATTTTGTTGAGGAGAATACGGAGCAATGGTTTCGTGAATATTCCGTGCACAGAATAATATTCACTAAATGATGAAACGTATTCACCACTTCTATCACTCCTGATTCTTTTGATTTCCTTGCCAAGTTGATTTGCAACTTCGTTCTCAGTGTATAAAGCTCTCTATAGCTTCAGCTATGCTCCTCTCAGCAAATACACTTAACTGAATCTTGTGCTTTCATCGATAAAAGTGACAAAGTACTTTTTACCGCCTCTTGTTTGCACAACATTCATGTCACATACGTCAATGTGTACAAGTTCCAAGGGTTCAGAACTTCGTTCTATGATGTTCTATGTATTTTTACTTCAACACATGCCTCACACTTATGTTGGCTATCAATGCAAATTTAGGTATAAGGTCCATGTTAATTAATGTACGTATTGTATCATAATTAACATGTCCTAACCTCTCATGCCATACATTTTGTGACTCAATAATATAAGCAGAAGTTTCAGCTTTATTAATAGCACAATTGACAGTCATTGAAAAGACCCTCAGCGAGGTATCATTTTCCTACATAGACATCATTTTTGGTCAAAACAATCTTGTCAGAAACAAATACAAACCCGAGACCGAGTTCTTCTGAATATCTGGAACATGCAAACATTCTTATATGTAAGCTTCGTTCCGGATATCATATTCAAAACTACTGTGCCTTGTCCAACCACTCTAGAGGTAGACGAGTTTCCCATTGTCAGATGATCGCCACCATCGACCTTTCTGATACGAGGAAAATATCTTGCTATCAGCACAGATATGACGAGTAGCCCCAGTGTCTACCCATCATTCTCTCGGATTCCCAACCAAGTTGGCTTCAGTTACCACTGCTGAGAGATTCATTTCTAAAATCTCATCAGTTAACTGCTCATCTTCAGCGACATAGGCCTCATTTTTCCTGCCATTGTCCTGAGATATCTTGTTTCTGCAGTCTTTCGTCTTATGACCGCTCTTTTCACAGTTGTAGCATTTCCCATTGAACTTCTTGTTCGCTTGGGAAGAATCAGCTCCACTGTTCTTTCTTTTCTTTCTTGCTACCTTTTACATCCTCAAAGATGTTGGCCTTAGACTCCATAGTCTTGTAGCTGGCCTTCTCGGACATCATGTTGTCATGTTCGATTCTCAATCGAACTCCAAGGTCTTCAAGGCTCATCTGCTTCTTTTTGTGTTGCAGATAGCTCCTGAAGTCCTTCCATGATGGAGGCAACTTTTCAATTATAGTGGCAACTTGAAACGTCTCACAGAGTTTCATTCATTCATCCAGTATTTCATGAATGATTAATTGCAGTTCACCCAACTGAGACATCACCGTCCTTGAATCTACCATTTTGTAGTCCAGGAACCTACCCACAACAAATTTCTTTTGTCCGGCATCCTCAGTTTTGTATTTCTTCTCGAGTGATTCCCAGAGAATCTTCGCAGAAGTTATGCCTTGGTACACATTGTACAGGGTATTTTCAAGACCACCCAAAATGTAGTTCTTGCATAAGAAGTCTCCTGACATCCAAGTCTGTTCTCGCTCTTCCTTGGCCAATTCAGATTCACCCTCCACAGGACCCGGAGGATCTTTGAGGAATTTAGCCAACTGGAGAGTTTTCAGGTAGAACAGTATTTTGCTCTGCCACTGTTTGAAGTTTGCCCCACCAAACTTCTCCGGTTTTTTTTCTCCATGAGAGACCGGTACTGTGATGTTTCCGCTAACCATATGTAACTGGAAACAAACAGGGTTCAATAAGTCTACAAAAGACAAATTGTACAAGACCAAAAATGATCTTGTCTCAAGTGATATACCAAATATCCACTTGTTGTTCTTATTGGACAGTAGTACCAATAAACACAAGTCCTTGAATTTCAACCAAGATTTCTTATGAAAAGTAAATAAAGGAATATCCTTTAACTACTTTCTCAATATAACCTCTTAGCAATTCAAACTCAGTATTTCACTTTTTCAATGTCACAAAACAATATACGATAAGTGTAGATATATGTGTATGTGTCAAACAATATTGGATGGAATTACTTGTGTAAAATTAACTTTAAATTCTCAACCAATTATGCAAACACAGAAATAAGTTTCAACTTTATCACTAAGTGTATGCCTGTGATAATTGAACACCCTAATAATAACTTAAGTCTATACTACCAAGATTTAAAGTGTTTAAGTGTTTATATGATTTACTAAGTTATATTAATTAAAGTTTACAGTTTATGATACTTCCAGGACAAAATCGTTAGTGTCACGTTCGTATCTACGTTCGAACGAGACTATCCAGTGTGTGTGTGCGTTCGTGTTGCGTTTGATAACGCGTTCGAACGAAGTATTTCCAGAGAGTTCACGTTCGTGTAGCGTTTGATAACGCGTTCGAACGGAATGATTCCAGAGAGTTCACATTCGTATAGCGTTCGAGAACGTGTTCGAACGAAATGATTCCAGAGAGTTTGCGTTCGAGTTGCGTTTAGGACGCGTTCGAACGTTCTTACGAAAATTCAAAATTTTGCCTTCACGTGCGTCGGGCGTTCGAACGCCCTACGAGTTTTTCATGCACAGTTCGTATTTTCCCGAAAATATTCAAACCCTAACATGTAAATTACTATTTAATAACACGATATCAATAAGTTCTTAAGATTGTTGGTAAAATTAGTGTCATTAAACAATAATATAACATGCAAACAAACAGATCAACACCAGAAAAATAAATCTAGATGCTATTAAACCCTAAACCAATAAGAACCAGAAAAACCTGATTAAATTGTCCAAGTCGAGATAATCTCTGTCCTTAAGAACTTATTGGCTCCGTCACAGGTGCTTTACGGAATCGTTTTGCCAACGTTCTCCCAGGATTACTTGGATTCTTCTTGTTCAAGGTGCACTCCTTAACAAGTATGCGAACTTGGAATCAATGGTGGATCTCTCTCAAAACAAGGAAAAAACATAAATGCCTTTAATGTTGGTAGATCTCTGTATATGTCTTTTTCTGTATCTTATATTGGAATAAAAGCCTTCTTATATAAGGCATGGAGGGGTGCCAATAGGGCACCCCTTGGGTGGGTTTGCAACCCTCCATACACCCCTTTAGAAATCCCAATAAAATACACATATACATATTATGTTTTTAATGAATTTTTGAGGAATTTACAACAGATAGGAGTTGGAGAGAAAGTGGCGAAAAAGAAAGGGAATTCTATTTTGTTAAGTACATTAGCGACGGATTAAATTTCCGTCGCTATATATAGCAACGGATTCCCAGTCAGTCGTAAAAATGTAGCGACGGAATGAGAATCCGTCGCTATATTTAGCGACGGATAACTAATCCGTCTCTATATAGCAATGAAAATTTAATCCATCGCTATATTTGGTGATGGATTCGCCATCCATCGCTATATTTAGCAACAGATTTCAATAAAGGGAATCCGTCACTAAATATAGCGACGGATTAAAACATCCGTCGCTAATTTAGTCACAAATCCGTAGCTATGCTGTAGTATTTTTCCCGTGATTTTATTGCCGCCATTATTTGTTACGGAATTTTGTCCTGTCATTAAATTCCGTAGCTAAAGTCCTAATCCATTTAAATTCTGTCGCTATTCTATGTCTAAATATTGAAAAAGATTAGTCCGTCGCTAATTTCCGTAGCTAATTACAGTTTTCTTGTAGTGCAATTTGTAACGACCAGTAGTTCTTACTAATGCCTACAGTAATACCGTCACGTACGAAGCGAAGATATGTAAAATAAATTATGATAGGATACCCAAGTATATCTATAAAATGAATTTTGTCGAGTCTCGTAGTAGACTTCTCGAAGTCCCGGGACTGGACTGTACCGTATTTATTTTAACCCACCCCTAGTAGTATTTTGGGCATAACTTTTTCATACGATCTCCAATTTTTATGAATTTTATATCGCGGAAAAATCATAGACCGAGACCTACAACTTTCATGTTAAATATTTTTCCAAATTCGAACTAGAACTAGGTCAAAAACGCAAGTCAAATTATGGATGAATAGTGATTTCGAGTCTAATTGGAAATTTCTCAAATGTTCCCAAAGTTTCTACACTTTTCCTCAAATTGCAAAAATATCTAGTAGGCCCACTATATAAATAAGTCACTATTTGGCTATTTCTCAAAATTAAGAAAAAAAAAAGAGGAAATAAAATTGTAAGAAGAAAAGAGAGGGAAGAAGAGGAAGAGAAGAGAAGAAAGAAGAAGAATGAGAAGAAGAAGAAGAAAAGAATGAAGAAGGAGAGAAAGAGAGAGAATAGAAGAGTAAAGAAGCTTGGCATCCATGGAAGGCTTGGAGATTAAAGGAGAATCAAGATAATGGAGGTAAGAATCCATGACCCAAATTTTAAGTTTTGATTTTTGATGGTGTAAAATGGAAGCCTTTATCCATCCGTTGGATAAGGGACACGTGGCGCAATCATTGACGTTGTCCTAATTACATCAATTTGCTCATCGTATATAAAGGTGCTTAGGTTGAGAATTAGTTAAGTTTGTGGTTAATTGTTTTACACATATTTTCTCCTATTTTTGGCTAAGTGTTAAGCCTTGTTCCTAGTCCAAGTTAGTGTAATCTTCAATTGGGAATTTGAGAGATTGACACTTTTAGAGATTAGGGTTTATTGAGTGATTTTGGGGAAATTATTGTTTGTAAACGGATTCAAGATTCTTGAGTAATCTTGAAATTGATTAGTGCAGCGAGCTCCTTGTTCCGGAGTTCAACGTGGATGTAGTCGGGAATTTTCCGGCGAACCACAGTAAAAATCTTGCGTTCTTGATTGCCGATTGATTTATTTGACGAACGATTTAGGGACGAAACTTTACAGTGGTATCAGAGCTTTTGTAAAAGGTCCAGTGGGCCGAAAGAAAGAATCTTGGACGGACCAAGATCAAGGCCCAAGATTCAATCCTCTTCATTCGGCGAAGAAAAACCTTAAAAGATTGTCAATTTGGAGACGGCTACAAACGACGAATGGGCAACAAAAATTGGTCAATTGAAGGTCTGTCAAAAATCAATTGCTCGACCAAAAACACAAACAGCCATCGACGAAATTGAAGATCACAGACCGCGTCTAAAACGAAAAAGACCAAGATTGAAACGACCAAAGATTAAGTCTCTCTGTTTTGGGGCCAAGCGAGAAACCCTAAAACCTCAATCGAAGCTGCCAAAAACACAAAGACAAGAGCAAAATTGACGAGACCAGCCGATCAAACACAAACAAAAACTGCCAATCAAGACTATGATTCAAGAACAGCCGATCAAAGATCATAGAACCAACAAGACTCCTCCAGAGCTACCGATCAAGATTCATACGAAAGCAAGATTACAGATCACAACAAGAGTTGCCGACTTGACCGCATAGACCATTACCGATCAAGACCTCTATTGGAACAAAATCATCTCTGAGAAATTCCAAACATAAAACCCTTGTAATTCTGAGCTAAGTCCTGCCAAACAAAAGCCTTGGTACTGAGGGTTGCTGTTGACGAGTAGGACTCGGTGTGGGACAAAACAGAGACTGAGTGGCTGTGTGTGTTTCTTTCCTGGTTGCCAAATCAATTACTGAATGTTTAAGGTTCTGTGTAATTAGGTGATTGGGGCTTTGTTGTTATTTGGGAAATTGAAGTTCTGTTATAGTGTATCTTCGGGTGAACAATTACCGAGGGCAATTGTCAATTGTAGTTTGGTTGAGTAGTCTGCCGATTGTGTTTTGGGCTAGATTGGGGGAGTAATTGTCGTGAGTGATTGCGGAAGTGCTGTGGGGTGATTACTTGAAAAAGAAATAAAAATGTCGACTATGAGACTCGACATTGGAATATTTGACGGCCATTCAACTCTGGGGTAAACTCGAATCTCTTTATTCTGTTGTTTCTGCTCCAAATTTAGTGTTCTTAAAAGGAAATTTGTTTAATTACAATATGGACACAAATAAGTCGATAGATGATAATTTGGATGAATTCACGAAAATGACTCAAATCCTTAAAGGAACTGACCAAGCCCTAGGAGACTCTAGCGAAGCTATGATTCTATTAAATGCACTGTCTGAAGCATATAGTGTCGTTAAGAACTCTCTACAGTACACAGGAGTTGTACATAGGCTAGACTTGGTGATATCTGGTATAAGGGCTAGAGTAGAGAGCTAGAACTTAAAACCAGTAGGAGAGGTGGAGCGAACTTATTCGTGAAAGGAAAAATGAAGGAAATATAATGGTCCGAATAATCATCAGACTAATAACCAAGAACCTAAAAAAGAAAAAAGAAGAAAAGAATAAAACAGGATAATAATAAGAATAGTGGCAAGAAGTGCTATCATTGTGGGAAGATGGACACCTTAAAATTAATTGTTATAAGTTCATTAGGGAACAGAAAATGAAGGCACGCTACTGTGGCTGTTGAAAAGGGGTCGATGTGCCTATCTGAGGCATTGACTGTGTCTAGTGATCAACATTAGTAGGAGAATGGATTCTGGACTCCGAGTGTTCATTTCACATGAGTCCGTATAGGGACTGGTTTTTCAACTTTAGAAATTCTGACCAAGGGACTGTGTATATGGGTAATGACAATACTTGTAGGATACATGGAGTTGGGGACATAACACTTAAACTTCATGATAGTAAAGTTAGGATACTTACTGACGTTAGATATGTACCTGACTTGAAACGAAACCTGATATCACTAGGAACACTAGATGAATTAGGTTTCACATATAAAGCTCACCAAGGGAACATGCACATATCTAAGGGTAAGAAACTAATCCTAACCGGTATAAAAAGAAATGAATTGTATGTTCTAAATGGCCAACATGTATTCTCGGAAAAACCTATTTCTGCTCTAACTTCTAATGTTGATATGACTAATATATGGCACTTAAGACTTGGCCATATAGGCCAGAAAGGAATGCAGGTACTCAGCAAGCAGGGAAAATTTGGAAAGGACCAGTTGAAGCCACTTGAGTTTTGTGAGATCTGTGTGTTGGGCAAACAACAAAGACAGAGCTTCCCAACTGGAATTCACTTGTCAAAAGCGAGTCTGGAGTATCTACATTGTGATCTATATGTTGGAAAATGCTTATGAATAAGCATTTTGAGGCACAATTTCAAGCATGGTCCACTTCGTGTTAGTGGTTGTCATTGAATGATTCGGATACTCCTCCGTGAGTAGTTCGAAATGGTATATTCATATGCTTAAAATGGTGCTTGGGTGAATGAGAAATTGTTGCTCAAAGTTCACCCATTGGTGTTGGAAAATAAAGAAAAGTAAGCTTGTCCCATATGGGAAAGCTATAGAGGGAATATTATGCTTATATATGATTGCTCATATGTAGATGGGTAAGAGTTGTAAGGATAGAGGCTCTCTCTACGTGCGCGGGGGGGGGGGGGGGGTGCAAATCAAATCCGAATCAAGCTTGGCTCGTGTGCACCCGCGTGTCCTGCGTACACGAATGCCGGACCAAATTGTGCGGGCCTGGCCCAGCCAATTTTTGCATGTCTCTTTATTTTTTCTAAACCTTTTAAGTTCCATAACAGTTGAATTAATGATATTAATCAACTTGGTGGTTACAAGCAATGGAAGGTCTCCCACTCATGTGATTAATTGACATGTTTATCATTTATTTGAGAGATGATTTTCGTTTTTGGTGATACACAACACAACAAAAAATACAGTTCACAAGACAGTCTCGTTTTTCTTTTTTCATCCTTTTGGAAGAGTTCAAACGCTTTAGAGGTTCGCTAGATACGAGTTCGGTGGTGCCCTTACTCGTACGATCTTTCGTTGTATCCTGGGAAACAATCGTCTCAAGTTCTGCTGCACCTACGGTGGGAGGCGAATTTGTTTTAAGGAAATTGTTGGCATCAACAAGCCTCGAATTTCTTCTGTTTAGTTCGATACTGCACTGCCTCCACTTGTTCATAATTGCTCAGCTGTTTAACTTTGTTATTTTCAGTATTGTTGTTTAGTTATTACCATACTTTATTGTACCATCTGTGTTCTGTTTTACTGTTGTTCATTGTCATTTGTAAGAACACAGTAACACATTATTTGTAATAGTCTTAAAACAAATTCGACTCTGTGGATATGGAAAACAGTCCAAACACAGTAGATCCGAATATGGCAGCCTCCTCGGCTGGCCAAAATATTGTGGCAGCCCCCGTGGCTGGCCAAAGTGCAGTGGCAGCCTCCTCGGCTGGCCAACTTGCTTCAGCCTCTGGGCTTAATATGGCAGCCGCTGTGGCTAGCCAAGGTGTCACTGCCTCTGTGGCTAGACAACCTGTTGGACATGTGAGCCATGTCAATCCTGCTGCAGAAAAACCTGAAAAATTCAGTGGACAGAATTTTAAACGGTGGCAACAGAAAATGTTTTTCTACTTGACCACATTGAACCTTGCGAGGTTTCTAAAGGAAGATGCTCCTGAACCCGTGGAGGGTGAGATTGATATCCAAGTTATCAGTGCAATCGATGCTTGGAAACATTCTGAATTCCTATGTAGGAATTATGTGCTAAATGGGCTGAGTGATTCCTTGTACAGTGTGTATGCCGGGATGAAAACAGCAAAAGGGCTTTGGGAATCTTTAGACCGAAAATATAAAACTGAGGATGCCGGTACTAAGAAATTTGTCGTAGGCCGTTTCCTAGATTTTAAGATGATTGATTCCAAAACTGTGTTAAGTCAAGTACAAGAATTGCAAATTATTCTAGCAGAAATTCATGCTGAGGGGATGGTTTTAAGTGAAACATTCCAAGTAGCCTCGATAATTGAAAAACTACCACCTGGATGGAAAGATTTCAAGAATTATTTAAAGCATAAGCGAAAAGAAATGAGCATTGAAGACTTGGTTCTTAAGCTTAGAATTGAGGAAGATTACAGAGTATCTGACAAGAGAGGAATAACTCATGAGGCCAAAGCAAATGTTGTTGAACATGGCCATAAGAACAAGAACCCTAAAAACAAAGGGTCAAAGATGGGCCCTAAAGGAGGAGTTTCCAAGAAATCCAAATTTCAAGGAAGATGCTTCAACTGTGACAAAATGGGTCACAAGTCTTCTGAGTGCAGACTGCCGAAGAAGAAAAAGAATCAAGAGGCTAATGTGATGGAAAATATGACTCAAGATGTTTCAGACATTAACCTTTCAGCTGTGGTTTCTGAGGTGAATCTGGTGGGTTCTAACCCAAAGAGTGGTGGATTGATACTGGTGCCACTCGACATGTGTGCTCGGACAAGAGCATGTTTTCTTCATTTGAGCCTACTGGTAATGGGGAAAAATTATACATGGGAAATTCAGCAACATCTGAGATTGAAGGTCAAGGCAAGGTGATTCTGAAGATGACCTCTGGGAAAGAGTTGACTTTGAACAACGTTCTGTATGTACCAGAAATACGGAAGAATCTTGTGTCTGGATCGCTTCTGAACAAGCATGGATTCCGGATGGTGTTCGAGTCTGATAAAGTAGTTTTAACTAAAAATGGGATGTATGTGGGAAAAGGGTATGTAACTGATGGGCTCTTTAAGCTCAATGTAATGGTTGTTAAACCTAAGAATATCAATAAAGCTAGTTCTTCTGCTTATATTGTTGAGTACTCTAATCTATGGCATGGTAGATTAGGACATGTTAATTTTAATTCATTACGGAAATTAATTAACATGAACCACATTCCAAATTTTAAAATTGATAACAAACATAAGTGTGATACTTGTGTTGAGGCAAAACTAACCAGATCATCTTTTCATAGTATTGAAAGAAACTCTGAACCACTTGATCTTATTCATACCGATGTATGTGATTTTAATTCAATACAATCGAGAGGCGGTAATAAATATTTTATTACCTTTATTGATGATTGCACTAGATTTTGCTATGTGTATTTGATGAAAAGCAAGGACGAAGCTATAGAGAAATTTGTTCTCTATAAGAATGAAGTTGAGAATCAACTGAACAAAAGAATTAAGGAGTTGAGAAGTGATCGTGGTGGTGAGTATGTTTTCCCTTTTGAATCACTTTGTGAACAAAATGGAATCATACATCAAACCACAGCTCCTTATTCACCCCAATCCAATGGGATTGCAGAACGGAAGAATCGTACCTTGAAAGAGATGATGAACGCTATGTTAATCAGCTCTGGCTTACCTCAGAATATGTGGGGAGAAGCTGTTTTATCAGCTAATTACCTTTTAAATAAGGTACCACGGAAAGATGCAGGGAAAACTCCTTATGAGATGTGGAAAGGAAGAGTACCTTCCTACAAATTTCTACGAGTGTGGGGGTGTCTTGCCAAGGTAGTTATTCCTCCACCTAAAAAGGTGAAGATAGGACCAAAAACTGTTGATTGTATTTTCATATAGGATATGCACATAACAGTAATGCTTATCGATTTCTTGTGCATGAGTCTAATATACCAGATATTCACAAGAATACGATAATGGAGTCGAGGAATGCATCCTTTTTCGAATACGTTTTTCCTTGTAAAACTAATTCGAATTCAAATGTACACAAACGGGTACATGAGACTATTATTGAAGATAGTCAGGACCGAGAACAAATAAATGTTCCAGAGGATCAACAAGTTGTTGAACTTGAACCAAGACGTAGCAAAAGAGCTAGAACGAAAAATCATTTGGTCCAGATTTTCTGACATTTTTGCTAGAAAATGATCCTCAAAGCTATAACGAAGCTGTAAGGTCAGCTGATGGTGCTTTGTGGAAGGATGCCATCAAGTGAAATTGAATCCATCTTACAAAATCACACCTGGGAGTTAGTGGATCTTCCTCCAGGATGTAAACCTTTAGGGTCCAAGTGGATTTTCAAAAAGAAAATAAAGGCAGATGGATCAATTGATAAGTACAAAGCAAGACTTGTAATTAAAGGTTACAGACAACGTGAAGGTCTTGATTACTTTGATACTTATTCTCCTGTAACGAGAATAAATTCCATAAGGATGATAATAGCGATTGCAGCTTGCGCAATCTTGAGGTACATCAGATGGATGTGAAAACAGCCTTTCTAAATGGAGATTTAGATGAAGAAATTTACATGGAACAACCTGAAGGCTTTATAGCTCCAGGACAAGAAAAGAAAGTCTGTAAGTTGGTTAAATCCTTGTATGGATTAAAACAAGCTCCAAAACAGTGGCATAAAAATTTGATGACACCATGTTAGCAAATGGTTTCAAAATCAATGAGTGTGATAAATGCATTTATGTCAGAGAGACAGAAGTTGGCTATGTCATTTTATGTCTCTACGTTGATGACATATTGATTGTCGGGAGTAATTTTAAAATGGTGAAATCTACCAAGAATATGCTGAAATCCAAGTTTGACATGAAAGACATGGGTTAGCAGATGTCATTCTGGGAATAAAGATCTCGAGAAGTCCTGATGGACTTATTCTTGATCAGTCACACTATGTGGACAAGATTCTTGGTAAATTAAACTGATGATTCTGCTGTGGCTAGAACTCCTTTAGATGTGAGTCTACACCTATCAAAGAATAGGGGACAGGGTATATCTCAAGTAGAATACTCTAGAGTGATCGGGAGTTTGATGTATCTATCGAGTTGTACAAGACCTGATATAGCATGTACAGTAAACAAGCTCAGCAGATATACGAGTAATCCAGGGGTTGATCACTGGAAAGCAATAGTGAGAGTACTTAGGTACTTACGTTTTACTCGTAATTATGGGTTGCACTATCATAGATATCCAGCTGTAGTCGAATGATACAGTGATGCTAATTGGATATCTGACATGAAAGACTCAAAGTCTACCAGTGGCTATGTGTTTACACTAGCAGGTGCAGCTATATCATGGAAATCCTCCAAACAGACTGTGATAGCCAGATCTACAATGGAATCAGAATTCATTGCATTAGACAAGTGTGCTGAAGAAGCAGAATGGCTTCGAAATTTTCTAGAGGATATTCCAAGTTGGCCTAAGCCAGTGCCAGCAATTTGCATTCATTGCGATAGTCAATCTGCAATTGGAAGAGCACATAACATTATGTATAATGGTAAGTCTAGACATATTCGTCGTAGACACAATACCGTTAGACAATTACTCTCTACTGGAGTTATTTCGATTGACTATGTAAAGTCAAAGGATAACATTGCGGATCCGCTAACCAAAGGGTTAAATAGAGAGTTGGTTGTGAAATCATCGAGGGGAATGGGACTAAACCCCATTAGATAAATGTTTATTACGAAGGAAAACCCAACCTTGTTGACTGGAGATCCCAAGATCTAGGTTCAATGGGACAACCTACTCGTAAAAGACATAATTGGTTCACTGTGGGGGGGTTACCCTCTAGTCCATTCCATGGTGAAATGAAACAGTGATGCTTGTATGGATTGAGGTTAAGCAAAGGCTTTTAATGATTCTTATGCGTCGGGAATCCGAGCAGAGTATTACGAGATGCTCTTAAATAAGAAATCACCTATGTGAGAGAGAAGGGGGCCGCTTCAAAGGGAATTGTACGGGGCACAATTCTTAGAAACTCTTGCAGAACCAGGTTGATGTTCATGGCCAAAATGAGCATAACAATGAGAACTCAGATGTGTTAGGTAAAACATCTGTGTGATATATGTTCTCCATTTACATGAACGGCAGTACAGTTCAATGACATCGTGTCCACTGTCAGCCAGTAAATGAGATATATTTTCACAAGGGAAGGTTCAAAGTTGAGGCCTACCTATCCTATGCAGGTGTTGAACCGTTGAACTCTTCTAGGTCAAAATAAAATGTTTTATAAAATAATTTTATTCTACGTTTTTCGCCAATTTCATTCATGTGGGGGATTGTTGGAAAATGCTTATGAATAAGCATTTTGAGGCACAATTTCAAGCATGGTCCACTTCGTGTTAGTGGTTGTCATTGAATGATTCGGATACTCCTCCGTGAGTAGTTCGAAATGGTATATTCATATGCTTAAAATGGTGCTTGGGTGAATGAGAAATTGTTGCTCAAAGTTCACCCATTGGTGTTGGAAAATAAAGAAAAGTAAGCTTGTCCCATATGGGAAAGCTATAGAGGGAATATTATGCTTATATATGATTGCTCATATGTAGATGGGTAAGAGTTGTAAGGATAGAGGCTCTCTCTACGTGCGCGGGGGGGGGGGGGGTGCAAATCAAATCCGAATCAAGCTTGGCTCGTGTGCACCCGCGTGTCCTGCGTACACGAATGCCGGACCAAATTGTGCGGGCCTGGCCCAGCCAATTTTTGCATGTCTCTTTATTTTTTCTAAACCTTTTAAGTTCCATAACAGTTGAATTAATGATATTAATCAACTTGGTGGTTACAAGCAATGGAAGGTCTCCCACTCATGTGATTAATTGACATGTTTATTTCATTTATTTGAGAGATGATTTTCGTTTTTGTGATACACAACACAAACAAAAAAATACAGTTCACAAGACAGTCTCGTTTTTCTTTGTTCATCCTTTTGGAAGAGTTCAAACGCTTTAGAGGTTCGCTAGATACGAGTTCGGTGGTGCCCTTACTCGTACGATTTTCGTTGTATCCTGGGAAACAATCGTCTCAAGTTCTGCTGCACCTACGGTGGGAGGCGAATTTGTTTTAAGGAAATTGTTGGCATCAACAAGCCTCGAATTTCTTTCTGTTTAGTTCGATACTGCACTGCCTCCACTTGTTCATAATTGCTCAGCTGTTTAACTTTGTTATTTTCAGTATTGTTGTTTAGTTATTACCAATACTTTATTGTACCATCTGTGTTCTGTTTTACTGTTGTTCATTGTCATTTGTAAGAACACAGTAACAAATATTTGTAATACTATAGTGACCAGCAAAGGTCCAGACACATGGGGGTAAGAAATATTTCCTCTCTATTGTTGATGACTACAGTAGGAATGTATGGACATTCTTACTAAAATCAAAGGATGAAACTTTGACTAAATTTAAAGAATGGAAAGTGTTAATAGAAAATCAAACTAGTAACAAAGTGAAAGTCTTAAGAACTGATAATGGCTTAGAATTTTGTAATACTGAGTTTGATCAATACTGTACTAGTGAGGGTATCCTGAGACATAGGACTGTGAGACACACCCTTCAACATAATGGAGTTGCGGAAAGAATGAATAGAACCCTATTAGAAAAGATCAGATGTCTTTTATTTTCTTCCGAACTTCTGAGGCCCTTTTGGGGCGAGACCCTCAATACTGCTACTCATTTAGTTAACTTGAGCCCAAATAGTTCTGTTCAGTTTAAGACACCTGAAGAAATCTGGTCTGGTATGGCTCAGAAGCTTGCCCACCTTAGAGTGTTTGGCTGTGAAGCTTATGCTCACCAGTCCATAGGTAAACTTGAACCGAGGTCTATCAAGTGTGTTTTCTTAGGATATCAAGAAGGGACAAAAGGGTATAGGTTATGGGAAAGGGAATCACCTGGAGTCAAAATCATAGTTAGTCGGGATGTTATATTCAATGAACTTTGTTTTCCATGTAAATCTACTAACAAGAATGCAGGTGCCTTAGAAAATGATCTAGCAGATTTTGATCTTGCAGGTGGAGCTCAGATGCAGGTGGAGCCAGGGACATCAAAGACCACTGATCAAGTTGGAGACATGTCAGGCACGGAGACATTTGAGGACACCCAGCCTAGGAGAAATAACCCGGAGGAAAACAGAAATGAAGTAGCAGAGATACAAGAACAAAGTGAAGAGGACACAGTAGATCAACTGGATCAAAATGAGCAGCATGATGAAACATCACAAGACACATTGGCCAACTACCAGCTAGCAAGAGACAGAAGTAGGAGGCAGGTAAGGCCTCCTACCAGGTATGATTACTCAACTAATGATTTGTATTTCTGTGCATTAATATCAAGTCATGAAATTAATGGAATTGAGCCTGCTAGCTTAGGAGAGGCATTAAAGTCTACCCATAAGCTTGAATGGGAAGCGGCTATGGAAGAAGGGATGTCTTCTCTCAGGAAAAACCAAACTTGGACTTTAGTTCCTAAACCTAAAAACCAGAAGTTGGTTGAGTGTAAGTGGTTGTTTAAGGTCAAAGAAGGACTACTGCCTAGTGACCATGTTAGGTTTAAAGCCAGACTTGTAGCAAAAGGATTTACACAACGGGAAGGGGTAGACTATAATGAAATTTTTTCACCTGTAGTTAAATTTAAAACTATTAGAATGATGTTAGCTCTAGTAGTGCAGTATAATCTTGAATTGGAACAATTAGATGTGAAAACTGCTTTTCTACATGGAGAATTAGAAGAGAAAATTTATATGTCTCAGCCTGCGGGTTTCATTGATAAAAATCATCCTGAGTATGTTTGTCTGCTTAATAAATCTTTATATGGTCTTAAACAATCACCTAGGCAATGGTACAAAAGATTTGATACTTTTGTGCTTAGTATTGGTTTCATAAGGAGTAAATATGATAGTTGCTTCTATTTCATGCTTGATGAAAAATGTCATGTGTATTTGTTATTGTATGTTGATGACATGCTTCTAATCTCTGAATCAATGAATGCTATTAACAATCTTAAGAAGCAGTTGAATAGTGAGTTTGACATGAAAGACCTAGGTAGTGCAAAGAGAATCCTAGGTATGACCATTGATAGAGATAGAGGTAAGAATTGTCTTAAAATACATCAGTCTTCATATTTGCAAAAGGTAGCATCTAGATTTGGTGTAAGTGGCTATAAACCTATTAGTCAGCCTCTTGCGAGTCATTTTATTTTGTCTAAGTCACAAAGTCCTACTAATAGGTCTGAGATGATAAAAATGGAAAATGTACCTTATGCAAATGCTATAGGTTCTGTGATGTATGCCATGATTAGTACTAGACCTGACTTGTCATACGCTGTATCTTTATTGAGTAGGTTTATGTCTAATCCAGGTGGAGCACACTGGAGTGCTTTGCAATGGTTGTTAAGATACTTAAATACTACTGTTGATTATGGCTTATGCTTTAAAAAATCTAACGCTTTAGACTTGGTAGGGTATGTTGATTCTGATTTTGCAGGTGACAGAGACTCAAGAAAGTCAACTACAGCTTACTATTTCACACTCGGTGGAAATTGCATCATCTGGAAGTCAAGCCTGCAACCGTTGGTTACACTCTCAACTACCGAAGTGGAATATATAGCCATAACTGATGTGTTCAAGGAAGCCATTTGGCTTCAGAGTATCTTAACTGAAATACAACAGCCGCAGGGTAAGACAGTTTTGTATTCTGACAGTCAGAGTGCAATACATTTGAGCAAGAATCCAGTACATCATGAGAGAACCAAGCATGTGGATGTGAAGTATCATTTTGTGCGGGAAATCATCTCAAGTGGTAAGATTGAGATTAAGAAGGTCCCAACTGAAGATAACCCATCTGACATGGGGACAAAAATTGTGACTGCTACCAAACTCTCCCACTGCATGAAGCTGTTGCATGTGGGGGTTGGTTGACCTTGCAGCCGACATGAACAATGATGGTAGTAGGTGAGTTTGTTGTGCTATCTTGGCCTTAATGTGTCCTTGTATATGGTTGGGAGTGATGGATGTTGTTTGGCTTCAAGGTGGAGATTGTAAAATGTGAAGCCTTTATCCATCCGTTGGATAAGGAACACGTGGCGCAATCCTTGATGTTGTCCTAATTACATCAATTTGCTCATCATATATAAATGGTGCTTAGGTTGAGAATTAGTTAAGTTTGTGGTTAATTGTTTTACACATATTTTCTCCTATTTTTGGCTAAGTGTTAAGCCTTGTTCCTAGTCCAAGTTAGTGTAATCTTCAATTGAGAATTTGAGAGATTGACATTTTTAGAGATTATGGTTTATTGAGTGATTTGGGGAAATTATTATTTGTAAACGGATTCAAGATTCTTGAGTAATCTTGAAATTGATTAGTACAGCGAGCTCCTTGTTCCGGAGTTCAACGTGGATGTAGTCGGGAATTTTCCGGTGAACCACAGTAAAAATCTTACGTTCTTGATTGCTGATTGATTTGTTTGACGAACGATTTAGGGACGAAACTTTACAGATGGT
The DNA here is from genome assembly GCA_019454045.1 of Zanthoxylum bungeanum. Lineage (NCBI taxonomy): Eukaryota > Viridiplantae > Streptophyta > Magnoliopsida > Sapindales > Rutaceae > Zanthoxylum > Zanthoxylum bungeanum. The sequence continues at coordinate 97,904 of SKCR01033581.1, read as the reverse complement.
AAGAATGATTTGATGATGATAATATCATGCTTTTGGTTCAAATTGATGAGATTGTGAGTTTAAGGGTTGATGTTTTGATGATTAGATTTTTTGGTAAAAGAATGTTGAGTTTTGGGTTTTAATATGTTATGAAATATTTGTATAAATTGAATTGAATTCTTGATTAATGAAAGGATAAAGCATGTTTTATGAGGTGTTGAATGACAAATAAGATATTGGTTTGTGGTTTGAAAGTGTTGGAAAGGAGTAAAGATTGAATAAATTGAGCTTGGAAGAGTTTGAAGAAGAAACCAGAAACCTGTAAATCGACAGCGCGTCGCGACGCCAGAGTGAAGCCAAATCCAGAATCAGGCGTCGCGACACAGAAGGACTGCGCGTCGCGACGTGAGATAGAAATCTTCCAAAACAGTTTTAAGTCGCCAATATCATCATAACGCGTTAGAAACCACTTTTAGAAAATCATAGCAAGTTATTCTCATGTCCTATGTCAAATTATGACTACCACAAGCTTTACGCATATAATTTTCGAATGAATCTTTTAAGAATCAAGTTATTTGATTTCGTTGATTCTAATTAAGTTCCTACCATAGGGTATCCACAGGAATCGCAGTTCTTTTCGATCAAGGAATCCAGTGCCAGCCGAAATTGATCACTGTGAGTGGACATTTTTCCTTTTTCTTGATTTCCATTTCTTATTTTCATATCAGACTTACATTTTACGCTATAGGGCGTTAGAAACCTTTGTTTTCAGTTATTATTTTGTAGTTGTGATTTGAGAAAGGAAATGATTTTCAGAGATCAGTATTTACAGATTTAAGCTTTAAAGTATGATTTTTATGTTTTTCGAGGCATGAGGTAAAACCTCACCCTAGTATGTAACTAAAACAGAGATACAGTTAGAATTGACGGATACAGAGAGCATGTGCATATGTTTAGGACTGAGGGGATGCTCTCAGATCCTCCAGATGGGCTAGGGGGACGGTGATATGTAACGCCCCTAGACCCCAGTTTGAGCTTGAGTGGTAGCATAGATCCGCACCCCCAGCTCCAGTTTGTGGCTTGGGGGACGACGATACGTAACGCCCCAAGACCACCGGTTTCTGAGACAATAGTGGCATGCTTTGGGGGACGGCGATACGTAACGCCCCAAAGTCATGGATTTGCATTGCTGGCTCCAGTTAGGCGTATGGGGGGACGGCGATACGTAACGCCCTCATACGTCCAGGTTTTCAGACAGAGATTCAGATTTTAAGAAAAATTTCAGTTTTCGGATTTCAGGTTTTCATAACACCATTTTCAGAATCCGGATTTTTAGCAAATAGTTTTCAGAAACTAGATTTTCAGAAACAGATTTCAAAAACCAAAGTTTCAAAGAAAGATTTCAGAAAGATTAAGTTTTCAGAAACATAGTTTCTATAAAAGATATTTCTTAAACATGATTTTAAAGTTAAAGACTTTTACTTCAGTTTTCAGTTTTTTTCCACTCACTTAGATCGTATGACGATCTAACCCCCCCTCCAGCCTTTATGTTTTGCAGGATTTTAGGAGGACGAGCTCGGGAGGATGAATATTGATGCAGTCACCAGGGTAGGAGTCCACCAGTTTAGAGTCGAAAGTATTATAGTCCGGTCAGAGTTGCATATATGCATTAGTGATGTGATAGTTATTACAAGTAATTTTCAAAGTGTTGTAAAAGAAGTATTTCTGAGTATGCATTAATAAAAGTATTTTATGTTGATTGAGTTATGATCTATATGCATGACATTGCATTCGAATAGTTTAATATACAGTCAGAAAGTCAGAGGCTTATGGGGTTAGTACAGATATCATCTGCCGGCAACATCTCCCAGATCGGGGATGTTACAAATTTAAAAATTATCAATCACTTCAAATAATTTAGTCTTTTTATTTTCACTCAAATTGTTATTTTATTTTATTAAATATATTCCTTATGGATCGAATCCGGACTTACCGGGTTATTCTATTATTTCAACACTCTTATACTTAGGAGTAAAAAATCATTTTATGAGTGTGTCACCTTTATACGCACAATATAAACATATGTACTGCAGAAGCAATATATATATAAAAAGAGATTATAATCATCGTAACAAGACAATTACACAGAGTAATATGATCATCCCCACAAATCAAGTTGAATATAAAACTTATTATACAAGTTTTTTTTTTTTTAAACTACTATAGTGCTAAAGGAGATTAATAACATTAATTAAATATCAATTCCATCACAAACCCCAAATTGCTAAAAGTGCCTTTTTTAGAGAAAGAAATTCAAGATATTTATTAGATTCTTTCTTAAAGATTGGGTTGAATTGGCTGCACGCGGAAGGCAAAAGGCATATGTGAATTGTAGTCATGGTGATGATTCTTTCTTTGATAATCAATCTCCGCTCTCACACTGTTCTCCATATCCATCTCTTGTTAGTGCCTTGCAATCTCTTGTTGGCTCTGCATATTATGAAAAACAAATTAGTCATTGAATAATGTAATTGAATCTTGATCGTTCATTGAGTTAGACAAAAGATTATAAAAATCTTAACACACTCAAGTAAAATATTGGATCCAAATTCCTATATAACCACTTTGTGAGTTTGCTATCGTATATATTATGAACTTGAAAGTTCAAACCTACCAAATTAAACCAACAAAAAAATATTTTCTCACTAGATTATATCGTTTCATTAAATTCAATAAAATTTATGTACAAAAAATGTACCTAATTACATGCCTGCTCCGTTGTGAAATCCCTCACATTGATTACTATACATACATCCATATTGAATAAAATTTGAGAAAATTATATTCACTTGATTTTTTTTTTTAAAAAAAACCTAAGAATATATTTTCTTATGAGAGAATGAATAAAACATATACCAGAATAAATTTCAGGTAATTATGCTCTTCCTCCATCCTTTTTTCCTGATTCAAAAATGTCAAAAGATAGGAAATTTAAATACAACTCATCATCCTAAAGAGCTTTAAAAAAAAAAAAAGGATTATCCAAACTCCCATAGATTGTTTTCAATATTCGAACCCTTGATGCGATGCCACTATGGAGCAAATCTAGAGAGCTAAAAAACAGTCCTATATATATAACTCCTCATAAAGATTAAATTAACATTTTGATTACTTGATTTATATATACATACATTTTCCCGCATGCCATCTATCTTCTCACTCTGTTAGCAAACAAAAATAGAAAGATATAATTAGACCATCTGTAAAATAATTTTAAAAGCGTTTAATAAATACATCAAGAGCTCCAAGTAGTATTTGAGTTTGGTGAACTTATAAGCTAGCCTATACTCTCAGTACAATACTTATAAGTTAGCTTATATTCTCAATCAATACTCTCTACCAAACAGAATCTTAATGAATAAAAATGTTTTACCTGTTTATCTTGGACACCAACGAGGCCATTTTCGAGGGCATCCTCTAAGAAAATTAGCTCTTTGGGTTTCAAAGATGTGATATTCTCTCCATTGAGCTGCCTAAAACACATTTTGAATCATTAATTTTATCTATTTTTCTTATCAGGAAAGGTTTCTCGTTCCACCGAGGAATTATCGTATTTAGTGCATAAGATTTCTAATATAAGCAGATATTAGGAGGTTCATTAAAATAAAATACATGAGCTTGATTTGCATGCTGTTGTTCTCTTTTTTGATTCTTTCGATTTGATTGATGAGGTTCTGTACAGTAATTGTTTACATGTTGGTTAATAGAATAAACCCTAATAGTCACTTTATAATGCAAATTTTTAAAGGAAAGAGCAGCTTAAATGCATTGATCATCTGCAAGCTCTCAATCCAAAAAACCTAGAGATACAAATATGAATCATCAGTTAAAGGCGGTGTTTATCAACAAATTTGTCAAAGGAAAAAAAATCATTTATTGCTTGAATTACATTTTTTGCAATGAAAATGAAGGAGAATAATAACATTTTATTACTAGATATGATAATAGATATAGATTTTTAGGTTTTTCCCCCTATAAAACAATAAAATATATGCAGATATATACCCATTTGTAGATCTCTTCATAAATTTCATATTTCATATTTCATATTACTTAACATATATTTATAAAAAAAAAATAATAAAAAAATCATGTCAGTTTCCTTTAGAACAAAAAGCATAGAACTTCAAATACTTTAAGGGGCAAAAAAAAATTAATTGGAGAAAATATTTTATTCATTCACCTCATGGTGGGAATCCCATAATCTCTTACCAGTCCACCTATGATATTGATCCAATATATCAGCCAACCTTCAGAAGGAAAAAAAACCCATCAATCCAAGGGCTTCAAATTAAGAATAATTAGAGACTAAGTTAAAGATTAATTATGTATAAAGGAAGCCATACGAAGTACAAGGGCTACAAAAATTATGCATCTTGCCAGAAGCAGAATAAATAATGAGAGAAACTTTAGCATCACACAGCACAGTGATTTCTTTTGCCTTCTTGATGATTCCATTTCTCCTCTTGGAATAAGTCACCTGCCTGTTGCTTGAGTTCTCTATTCTCTTGATCTCAATCTTGCCTCTCCCCATGTTTTTTCTTTTTCTTATCCTCTCTTTTCTTTTTCTTCTTGTTGTTGCTTGCTTGCAAAATGGAGAAGATATGAAGAGATAAAGAAAGAGGAAACTAGTGGAGGTTTCTATAATGGGATTGAAGTAAATGAACTTTCAAAGTGGGTGAGTAAGCTAGGGTTTTCTTTGGGTTATTGAAAAAGCCTAGCCAACCGTTGAATTTGGGTATTAGAGCTTGAGGAAGTTAGTATTAAGGAAAATATTTCACATCGATTGAGATGAATGAATAAATAAATTTAAAATATAACGATTAAACTATACCTTCAATCTGCTGTCAAGTTAGTTTTTGGATTGAGTTATATTTATAAATTTTAATATGATATTATTATTTATTAATTTATTATTTTCTGGCCATTGATTTGGCTTCTGTTCACATCCTCGACCCATTGGTCTCAATGATTCTCTATGTTTTTGTGTGACTGATCATATTAATTAACCCAAAGAGTTTTAGGCTTCTAGGGGAGTTTAAATATGGAACTTTGGACAAGATTCAAAAAAGTATGCAAGCCAGAAACAAACTAAATCAATCAAGGGTTTGAGTGATGGAACTAAATATGGTATAATAATTAAATCTAAACAATCAAATCAAAATAATAAGTGGGGTTTACTAAGTTAATTACAGAGCTAACTAATAAAGATATTGGCCAAAAGAGGAAAAGAAAACACAGGTAATTCTTGTGTACTCCATTGTCTAAGAAAATAATGTGATTTCGAGAGTGAAATTTTGTCAAATAGGGCATGATCAAACAAGAAACCATAGGGCCCATGGGGGGCTCATTATTCACAATTAAAAGATGTGATCAACGGTGCATTTTTGTACATTTTAACTATGAATTTTAGAGACTATTTCAAAAGAATCGATGGGTATATATGTGTAGCGAGTCCCTAAAAATTTTTGAAAAATATATTAATGTTGTTAATTCGGCTGTGAGAAAAAAGCTATTATTACGAAAATCGGTTCCTAAATACTATTTACAGAAGGTGTAATTAATATAAAACTTTGAGATGCAAGTACTATTTAAACATTGAGGAACAACTTAGACTTAAATCTATATTTCAAAATCTACGTAATTATTTTAAATCAATCAAATGGTAGATATTCAAAGCCAATATACCATTTAATGATGTAAATTCATCAAATTGACTGAAAATCAATAACTAGATGTTGATCTCTAGATTTAAGTAAAAAAATTTAAACGTGTATGTATATAATGTAAGTATATATGTATGTATGTGTATGTCCATAGAAAGTAGCACTATGCTGCTAGATAAAGCAAATTAAGAAGAAATTAAAGTTCAAAGCAAGCCTCAAAGTTAGATAGTTATAACAACAAGTTCATAAGCTTTGTTATACAAGTTTTGTTTTTACTAATTTAAATAAGTCCTTAATTAATAGGTACCACAAGTGCTTTTTAATTAGCTAGCCAGGAGGAGGACTTGGAGATTTGGCTAAATAGGCTGCATGTTGAAAGTGAGAGGCATATCGAAATTGTACTCATGATTCTCTCGTTGTTTATGATATCCATTCTCAATCTCTCTCGCATTATTCTCCATAGCCATCTGTTGTTGCTGCTTAGCTATCTCCTGTTGCCTCTGCAAATTAAAGAGAATTTGATCATTATTAATTGTTTATTTTCAAGTTTAATATAAGCATAATAGATGATTATTTAATTTGTCTATTAATTTATTGGTGTGGCACCTAACTTATCACTAATTAATTGGTATTCAAAGTAATAATAGTATAAAAAATTAACTACTACTAACAACGTGATGCCCCCAAGAGATGTAGTCCGGTGATTTTCAAGTAATTTTATTTAATTTTACCTATCATTTAACTTTTAAAGAAAAAATATATTGATAATGGGATGGTCTTTAATTGATATTACATTAATTTTGGTATAAATTTTATATCTCAGGACTTTATAAACCTATCATATCTATAGGCAACTCCTTTGGGGCTCAATACATTAGGTAACTCCTTTGAAAAGCTTTTCTTTAAATAAAGATGATGTAAAATATTTTTTCTTCGTATCTCTCGTCTTCCTTCTTTTATTTTGCCTATACCAACAAGTAATTATAAAGATATTTCTCTTAATTTTAAAACGATTCACATGATTGCATTTATATATTTTATAATTAGTTAGATAATAACTCAATTCGCTTCCTATATACTCATGTGAGCGGAGGTTTGAACTCTATATATTAGTTCAAAATCTTTTCTTTATTGGCATTAATTTCTTCTGTAGCTAGCTTTTTTTTTCAAGGGTAAAGCAATATGGGTAAGCTCAAATATAATTTTTAACCTTTTATTCTTCAAAATTTGAACGCGGGTGACAAATTTTTTATTCAAATATTTAAAATCCAACTCGACTACTTCCTTCGGGGAATGTAGCTAGCTAGTATTGTGGTGACTAGTAAGTGAGAGAATTAAAAGAAGTTCAGAAATTATACCAGAATAAATTTGAGGTAATTATGCTCCTCTTCCAACATTTTTCCCTATGTTTAACAAAAAAAACACAGTTAAGGCAAATTTTATGAACCTTATAGTTATACTATTAAACAAGCTAAATGATAATAATTAAAATTCCTTTTTTTAATACATACATTTTTCCTCATCCTCTCTATTAACTTGCTCTGCCATAAAGGAAAGAAGAAAAGAAGAGAAAGATTAGACACTTTTATTAAAACCCTAACCAGGTTTTTAAGCTGAGTATATATAATTCTAGTATGTCCTAGCCTGTTTGTTGCGAATGCCAGTGAGGCCATTTTCGAGAGAATCCTCGAAGGACATAAGATCTTTAATGTTCAAAGATGTGACATCCTCTCCATTGAGGTGCCTGAAACAAACACAACACCCACAATATTTTTGAAAGAGAGAAAAATTAAAGAAGGTCAAGACTTCCCGTGCTATAAATATGTTTTGAAAAAAGTCCTGATGTTCACGGTTTTATCTATGAATTTATCATAGAAATTGTTTCTAGAATTTGAACTCGCGGATAGAGTAATAAAGAAGCAAACTGCATTTTTTTACCTGAGCTTGATCTGCATGCTATCATTCTCTTTCTTGATTCTATCAATTTCGTTGCTGAGGTTCTGTGAGTGTTCGTAATGGAAAAAAAGATTTAAAAAATAGTGTTAATTCATAATAAAATATATTACTTCATGAAAGTATCCTTCAGCCCTCCCCACACAAAACAGGAAAAAAAACAGCAGTTTCTTAACAGCTAGAATTGTTTTTACACGTATATTATCCTCTAGTTTCACTAAGCTCTTACTGAAAAAAAATAATTAGAAAAACCTTGAGTTGCCTCTATGAATGCATTAGCAGGTTTAAATTCCCTATAATAATTATTATAATATTTTAGCAAGGAAAAGGAAGGAAAAAGAATACATGGTATTACCAGATCTGTTCATAGATGTTACATTTTGAATGTTTTTATGTTTCTTTTTCAATAAAAAAACAATATAACATGCACCTAAAGAGAGTAATTAAAGATAGATTATTAAAAAAAAAAAAAAACTACAAACATATCATGTTTATAGATCTGTTCATAGAATCAAAGGTTTCATGTTCCTTTACATGTTTTTAGCAAAGAAACCCTATCATTTGATTCATTAGTGGAACGGCAGATATATAATTTGAAATTAAACATACCTCATGCTTATCATCCCACAACTTCTTGCTTGACTTCTTCTGATACCCTTCTAAAATCTCTGAAATTCTTCACGCAACAAAAAAAAAGACCCCATCAATTACATGAGTTTAAAATCAAAGAAATGATTTTGAAAAATTAAAAAGAAAAGAAAAGAAATCCATACGGAGCACTGCTGTAGTCATGGATCTTGCCAGAGGGAGCAACAATAATGAGAGAAGCTTTAGCATCGCAAAGAACAGAAATCTCCTTAGCTTTCTTGATCAACCCATTTCTTCTCTTTGAATAAATCCTCTTTATCTCAATCTTGCCTCTTCCCATTATTTTTTTTTCACAAACCCAGTTGCTTAATTAATTAATTAATTCTTCACCTTCTTCTTCTTCTTGCTTGCAGAAATGAGAGACTATATGAAATGAGAGATGCAAGTAAAGGATGGAGGTTTCTATTATGGGTTTGAGGATAATGAATCTTTCTTAATGTCTCTAAAAGCTAGGGTTTGTTTATGGGTTGGTGAAAAAGGCAAGCCACTGCATTATCTGACACTTAATTTGATTTTTTGTGTGGCTTGACTAGTTTTGTTTCAACTTGTTAACCATTGGTCTCATTGATTCTCTCTGTCTATCTATGACTGATATTATCAAATTACTCATTAAGTATTAGGGTTTAGGATGTTTAAATAAGGAAACATGGACAAGACAAGATGTATTGTGAAACGGGGTAATAACATTTAGGCCCCCTAATGTTGGGTGTTTTAAAAAAAATAAAGATATGGTTATTTTGTATTAAATAAATACCTAACTATGAACAAAGTACCCTTTTAAATCTTACCTGATAGTTTAGTTGATTTAACATTTGTTGAAATCCCGATGGATATGTTTAATTTAAGGTTTAGGTGGGGTGATGTGTATTAAGAGTTAGGTGGAATGATGTGTAATATATACTAGATTTAGGATAATTTTTCATCTAAAATCTTGAATTTTTATCTTAAAAAAACTTAAATCTTGATATTGAGATAATTTTTTATCACGATTCGAAATTTGATACATAATTCGAAATCATTTTTTTTTAATCATAAATCCAAAATCGAGACGAGACTAAGATAACAAATGTTAACTCTTCCAGACCGATTGCGATCCCGACGGCTAACTGAAGGTTGTGTTTGACACGTAACATTCAACTTATGATCATTATACAGGACACGTGTCAAGATCTCTATGGAGTGGAAGTGGGTGCAATGGTCTTGTCTAGGGTTTGAGTGATGGAGACTAAATATATATATATAAATAATAAGATCTAAACCATCAAATCGACGAACAAAGGGGCGTTTTAACTTTCTCAGCTGAAAAAGGAAAGGTCCTAAAGGAGGAAATAGAACATATATTTTGAGTGATCCTTATCTTCTAACTAAGGTAATAATATGATTTTCAGAGTAAAAAAACTCTCAGCTCATTAGATAGCTAGGACTAGGGATTTCAAATCCTGAAACAACACCATCGGAACTTCTCTGTTCACATTGGGACATTTGTTTGCACATATGTGCAACTAGGGGTGTCATCGAACTAAGTAGTGCCCGACTCGATTCGGCTCAATATATATTTTTAGGAAGCTCGAACTGTAATCGAGTTTTATATGTGTTGTTCGGACTCGACTTGTTAAGAAAATATTACGATCGAGCTCGATTTGAATTCGATTAGTAAACGATTCGGCTCAATTTGAGCTCGATTAATTTTTTTTAAAAAAATAAGTTTTTATTTCTTATGTACTTTAAATTTTAAATAATTTTCCTATAAAATTCAAATATTGGTGACACGCCCATATTTATTAAACGATTCAATTTCATACCAAGCTAAATGCGAGTCGAGCTCGAGCTAATCATGAACGACACGGTTCATTTATAACACTATGTGCAACCCTAGCAGTGGCAAAACCAAAAACTTTGATTCAGTTGAGTAAATTTTGATTTTTACAAAAAAAAAAAAAAAAGATATAGACAATCCATTTTAGTGAGGGTAAATTAAAATTATCTCATTAATAAATTATACTTTTCATTAATTTATAAAAAATATTTTAATACAATTTCGGATTGAGCATGAGATACAACCCCCACGGTCATGAATGTAGCTTTGCCACTAAACCCTAGCCTAGTCTCTCTCTCTTTAAATTATTTTGTATTATAATTTAAACGTGTTTGGTAGATAATTTAGGGTTGTTCAGTACTGTTTTGGTAGAAAATTTTTGTTTTCAAAATTTTGGTAGAATATGTGTTCCGTAGCTTTTCTAAAGAATATGTGACGCGATCTTTTCTGAATTTGACTCTTTGTAAGTCTTGTAACTTGTATCTATGTAACTTCAAGAATCTTATATCAACATTTTGTTAAAGAATAAAACTCTTCTAAGAATAAGTCCAACTCCTAAAAATCTTGTTCGTGAAAATCTTTCTTTGTTTTTTATGTCAACATTTTGTTAAGGAACAAAATTCTCCCAAAATCAAGTCCAACCCCTAAAAATCTTGTTCTTGATAACCTTTAATTTATTTCTTGTTTGAATCTTGATAGTTGTTTATAAATGCCACAAAGATCGTCAATCTTTAATAAGTCTTGATTAGAGTTCAATAAAGAACCAAGAGAGATTCTTTTCTCACACTCACTTAGATGTCAAACGCCAATGGCTATTCTTTATTCAAAATTCTCTATCAAAATTACAAGGTAAAGACACTTTTAATTAGGCCCATTGTAAAATCGTAAGTTAACTTAAATAAGAAGAGCTAAATAAACTAAAATATTTAAAAGGAATCCTAATTAAACTAATAAAACTAAATTCTAAGTTAAATAAGTCTTAAATTTTGTGCATGTGCTTTAAATTAACATTAAAATTAAGCCTATGATACTAAAACATAAATTAAACTTAAAACATAAAAACTATAGGAATTTATTACAATCCAATTTTGACCGGAAAAGAATCCAAATTTGTCTTTAATGTAAACTATAAAGTTGTATCTTTAAGTCTTTTTTCTAATGCAACTTGAATCACCCAAATCAGACATTGTATGAGAGAATTATAGCCAAAATATGAAGTGCAAATCCCGCAGTCATTGCTTAGGAGGTCTTCTCTTGAAAGAATTTGACCAAGAGTATTTTAGGCTTTATTTTTAAAAAAATTAAAAGCTTTGTAGTTTAGACTTGGATAATACCCAATTCTCGTATCTTGGATCAGATAATTCTCTCTCTTCTCGAAAGGATTTATCCTCGATTTCAAATCTTAACTCAAGAACAACTAAAACTTTTCTTTTTATTTTTTTTTGATATTTTATTAATTCAAGAACAACTTAAAGACTCTTAAATAACAAGAACACAAAAGAAAATACAAAAACCAAACCGACTCTTAAGAAAACAGAAACTGATGCTTTTTATTTTATATTTTTTGGACTCAAACGTGTAAAATACTCACAAGCATGCAATACTAATGATCACGATTTTCATACGTTACGCAAGCGCATGTATCACTCAAGTAATATAAAAAGTATCAATCCCTCGAGAACTTATTATTAAACTTATTAATGCTAAAACTAAACATACTCAACTAAAACTAAACAATTGATGAAGAAGATTTGATTGAACTAGTTACTGCAAAATCTAAGAAAACAATAAATAAGAAACTTTGGAGAAACCTTATGCGAGAGAATAAACTATGGTTGTAACTTCACCTAAACATGCACACAGTTGATTATTGCACTTTTCATTCAATTAGGTTATTGTTACGGATTATTAACCTAGAACACTAAATTATCTATAAGTATTTTTCGATGGTCAGGTAGAAATGCTTAACTTAATTCAATTACTTATATTTATATGATAATTAATTTAAGTTAAACTTATTAAGTTCAGATTCTAATATTGGCTACACATGTCCTGTAGATATATTTTTAACATGCACGAAATTTTTTTGAACAGAATGAGATCATACGCTATTATTTCCAATCCTAAACCTAAATTTCTTTTTCCAAGTTCCTAGAGGTTTACCGCAACTATTCTACGCATTAAACACAAAGAATAATAAATAATCGAATAACAAATCCAAAAGAATAAAAATATGTAAATTTAGATTAAATAATTGTGCTTGGGATCCATTGCAGCCCTATATTAATGATTTAGTTACACATGGTCATCATTAAAAGAAAACCAATCATTAATATAATGCAAGAATTCATAAAGATAAATCTAGAAGAGAAAAGAAAGAAATAACTCTAGTTGCAGTCTTCTACTTCAATATCTAGCTCTGGTTGAGAATCTTGTTCTTGCCTTATTTTGGGTATTGTTCTCTACTTTGTGGTCTCCAAAAGTATTATCCTTTAGGGTTTGGACGGACTTGTGCTTATATAAGAGTTGCTGAGAGTTATCATTCTTAAGAAATTCGAAAAAATAGGAATTTCGGGTCCATTGGCGCACCAATGGAAGGCAGAGAGCAACAAGCCAATTAAAGGTCCCATTGGCACGCCAATGGGAGACAGATTACTCCTTATATCTTTAGGCTTGATTTTGACCATGATTAAGTCTGATTGAGTCTTCGACATAAACTACAAAGTTATAGATAATTGAGTCTTCTTTCCAATGCAACTTGAATCAGGGGGTCACTGGTGCAACACTCTTTGATTTGATGACGTTTCAAAGTCGTGTCTTTCCACATGTATCCTATCTTACAAAGACATAATAAACACATCAAAACGCTCGAGAGACTCGAATTAACTCATAAAATATAAGATTTAGAGGCAGTAAGTATGATATATTGACCGCTCATCAACTAACTTAGAACCCTAAATAAGACACAAAGACACTAAAAAACTTGACAAAACTAAAACTTAATGAACATAATTTTTTTGTAATCTTTTGACTCAAACAAACACAAAATACTCTAATAAAGATGTAAAATTTAAGATTAAATCAAGTACATAAAAGACTAAAACTTAAAAGGAGTATAAAAATAGAAACTTAACCTAAGACACAACAAAAAGATCCTAAAGAAAGCAATTAAAGATAGAAAAATTTGACTTTAGAACCCCGAGCTCTTGATACCAACTGACGTTATTTTCCTAGGATTTGACTCTTTGGAAGTCTTCTAATTTACATGTAACTCTAATAACCTTGTGTCAATATTCTGTTCATGATTAAAATCCTTCAAATATCAAGTCAAATCCCCAAGAATCTTGTTCTTGGGAATCTTGATCGTCGATCTTTGATAAGTCTTGATAAGAGTTCATAAAGTATCAAAAGAGAATCCACTCTCATTTCTTTTGGGTGTTAAACGCTAACGACTATTTTTTATTCAAAATTCTCTACCAAAATTACAAGTTAAAGTCACCTTTAAATAGGCTAATTGTAAAATCCTAAGTTAACCTAAATATGGAAAGTTAATTAAACTAAAATATTTGAAAAAAATCCTAATTGAACTAATAAAACTAAATCCTAAGCTAAATAAGACTTAAATTTCATGCATGAGCATTAAATTAACATTAAAGTTCAGCTCATGATACTAAAATATTAATTAAATATAGAACATAAAAACTATAGGGAACGAGTTCAAATTTTTCTTTAATGTAAACTAGAAAGCTGTAGAACTTTAAGTTTTCTTTCTAAAGCAACTTGAATCATCCAAATTGGACATTGTATGAGAAAGTTATGGCTAAAAAATGAAAACTACGCAAATCTTTCTATCACTATTTAGGTGGTATTCTCTTGAAATTCTTTGATGAAATTTGACCAAAAACCTATTTCTTGATGCATCTTGAGTATTTTGTGAATTTTTTTTTAAAAAAGAAAATGAAACTATATATATTATATTTGAATAATGTCAAATTCTTGTACCTATATCACATCAATATTGTTAGTTCCATATATGTTGACAATATCTGTAACAAAAAAAGTTCAATTGAGTTGTAATGAGTGTTGAAGTTCTCGGAGCAATTGGGAAAGTATTTGGACAACATCAGATTGTACGTTCACTCTTTTGGATATACCAGAATATTTAGAGCTCCAATTTACATGAGGTCAGTGTCATTGGAAAGTAGACTCGAAGATCGCGTGCATATAAAGAATGCATGATTTGGCCAATGGACAAGAAAGTTACAAGTATTTTAAATTGCAACTCAAAACCAGTCCGCAACTTGCGTTCAGGTTGTGTTCGTCTTTGAGTTTGAACACCCGAAGGCAGAAACATTATATTTGAGGTGCGTTTGAGAGGCGTTAAAAGGACCGTGCGTAAGTGGGTTATTTTGGATGCGTTTTTAAGTCAAATTTACATTAGAAAACCCTTATCATTTCCCTACCTATATAAACAAACTTAGAACCACCTTCACAAAGGTTGAAAACATATTGTTCAGATCCAACAAACCTTTTGTTTCAACCTTCTTGACAATCCATCTTGAAGACTACATTGATTATTCTTGTCTTTTCTATTTTGGTGAGATCCTTTTTTGATATATCGTCAATACAAAAACTCAACTCTAACCCAATTTCCTAAGCCTTCAGAGTTCTTTAGGAGGAAGATTGGTAGTCAGAGTTCTGGCGTCGCGAGTTCGCAGGGTTGATCCGCTTAAAGACTTCAGAGGTTTTGAAGAAGGTTGTTTGGGCGAGTTCGATAAGTTTTTCGGGTTATTACGGTCTTGATGTATTAGAGTCGGCGGAGTTGTTACCATAGGTATTAACCCATCACTGTAAGTTTTCTCATTATAGTGGATTTTGAATGGTAGCCTAGATACCTGAAATAAATTTTTTTACTCGCACGAGTTTTTCATTTCGTCAATAAAATTACTGGTGTTGATTTTACTTTATGCTTTCTTTTATTTGCCTTGATTTATATCTGTTTTATACTTAAAGGTGCATGTTGTAAATCCATAGAAATAATAATTATGACTTGTTTTAATTTATTGTATATAATTCCGCGTAGGGTCAGAACCTTAGAGTAAAATCGAATTTTCAAATATGATTCACAAAATACAAAATTCAAAATTCACAATTTACTCATAGGTTAGAAAATAACTTTGAGTTATTATGTGCATTTCATAAAAGAAATCATAATCTATTTCTTGATACAAACAAAATAAGTAAATCACATGTTATTTACTTCTCCTTTCAAATTAAATTAACACTCTCTTCTCTTCCTACTTCTTATATCAAAACTATTCCAAAATCCTGAAGTTGTCATTGTCGATACGGGCCATGCAGTGAGAACCTGTCACTGATTTCAAATTTGAATATGATATCTATTAGTTCCATGTTTTTTTATTGGAAATGTCTGTGACAAAACAAGTTCAATTGAGTTGTAATAACTCTTGAAGAACTTGAAGCAATTGGACTGATTTTTGGTAAAGCTGTAGCATTTTTATTATTGCAGCGTTCGAACATATGTCGTTAGTTTCACGTTCGTTGTTGGGTTCAAACGAAACATTTCAGAGAGCAAACATTCGAGGCACGTTCGAGGAATCGTTCGAATGAGGCATTCCAGAGAGCACGTGTTAGTGGTGCGTTTGAGTAGCGTTCGAACGAGCCTTTCCAGTAGGTACGCGTTCGTGGTACATTCGAGTAAATGTTCGAACGCGACTGCAATCTGAACGCGTTTTTCAGCCTTTTCACTTTAAAAAAACCCTAAATCTTCACCCTACCCATAAGTAGAACATGTAGTCACCTTCCCCAAGTGTTGAAACACAAATCCCTTCAGCCAAAATCTCTCAAAGCTTTCAACCTTCTTTGATTCCACCTTGAAGACTTCTTTCATCTTCTTATCTTCTTTGTTAATGGTGAGAAACATTCTTTGATAAACCTTCAACAAAAACTAACCCAAAAATCCTAATCCTTCAGAGTTATTTATGAGGAAGTTTGTGTTGGGGTCATATCAGGGAGGCGCAGCGAAATGAGCACGGTTCGGGTGAAATAGTATTTTAAAATTTTTAAACTTACAAATAAATTATTTAATATCCAATATTAATAATTCATTTATATTTCACCTAAACATATTTATTTGTTATCATATAACGACATAAATAATATAGAAACACCGCGAAACTTTTGCGAAAATATTTTTCCGCAAAATAGCATAAAACGTGTTTCCTTCCGAACCGACCGACTAATGCACATGGAGACTGCCCAGGTCAGCCCCAAAAACATTTGGACAGTTCTTGGGCTGCCCGAACAGTACCCAGTTCATTGTTTGGGCAACCGTTACCCGGTAACGCCGTTTTTTGCCGTTCTCGCGTATTTTCACTCCCAAATAATTTCCGATAAATATTTTTCTTGGGAAATTAAAATAAAACAATTTATTCTAATTACTCAATAAATAAAACTGAATTTTTACCTGAAAAACAGATTTATCATTAATTGCCATGAGACCCATAAACTTTGCATTTTGATCATTTTGGTCCTTAAAATGTCACATACATATTTAAGTGATTCCAAATCAATCCCAAAATGATTTATACATGTATAATACATGAAAATATAATTTTTATCTGAAAAACAGATTTATCATTAATGGCAACTTTGATTACTAATTAATCTTATAAGCTTAATTACTAATAATAAGCTTATAAATAAACATACATGCTTAAACACATCCAACAAGCTTCAAACACATTTAATTACAAACTCAAAGAGTAGAGACATCAACTTAGCAACACAAATTGAAGTCAAGATTAATAGAAATATTTTCTAAGTAGAAGAAAGTATGACAAACTTACAAAAATCCAAGTTTTGGCTTTGTTTTCTTTCTTTCTTTCACCTTTGCTCTCAACTCTCTTTTGAATTATTTGTGTCACTTGAACTTGTGATTTGGAAAAATATAACAAAACATTTTTGTTAAACATTTTTCCCCTTGGCCGAAATTCCAACAAAAAATAATAACAAGTAATTAATTTTTGTTGCATTTCTATTAGTCCATATTTCACTTTAATAAAGATAACAAATATCTTTCATAAAGTAAATACACAAATGGACCAATGGTATTAAGCCATTTAAAAGCATAAATCATTACTTAAGATATTTATTTTATTAATTAATTTAATTATTTAACAATTTAAACAATTAAATAATAAATATAAATATCTTAAATATATGTATTATATTTACATTAAATATCTCAAATACATATATTAATGATATATGTCAAATATCACAATTTGATATTATATTAATGTGTATTTAATAAAATCAAGTATTAAATACAAATACATATTAATACGGAAATGAATGTTAGGTCCCGATTGCATGTATTTTTCGTTTAACCATTAAACGAGTTATAAATAATCAGTATTATTCATAACAGTTGCCCTAGTGCTCTACGAGTATATTTCATTAGTAAGACTCTCTAGATTCAGGCATATCCGTCACAAAATCTAATTTCGTGTCCATAATTCACCCACCCGTAAATTATGACGACCACAGATAAACTCGTTGAATCATACAGGTCGAAGTCATTGCATACGTATAATCTCTCTGTCACAGGTATTCAGATTATCCTAGAGATATAAATATAAACGTCAAATCTCTATAGGTATAATCGTGTCGACGTATCTATTAGCAATCTTCTAAATAACACTCAGAACTTACTTCCAAAGTATACCACGACCATGGATTTAACAGATTGATAATCATATAATGGACACATATGCCTTGTACACAGGACTGATGGATCCTATCTTGATACACACAGGATATCATTAGCATGAGTCCACACCCAATAAACAAGTGGAGGTCTGATCTAAATAGATCGGTGACGTGACTGCCATCTTAATATGGAGGATAACTCATATATCCACAGTGGTATCTCAAGTCAAAGAATCACTATGCTACTCAACCCAATAAGATTCCTATTGACATTGGTGTACCATTTATTAGGTAATCTTCGGTGAGTCGTTCAGTGTTTATCAAATAAACACCTACATGTCTATACGAGTCTCCCGAGACTCATTGTTCATTGGGATAAACCATCGGACCAAGTCCGATATACGACATGTACTGGTCTCAACGGATTTTACTAACCGACTCGTGTTAGTAAAGGTTGACTAGGAACTTAATTTGATAATATATTTCTAGTAGTGATGCTTCCCAATGTCAATTACAAGCTATGTTGTAATTGCACACTACATTATATATTATCGGGTCTTTTTCTAATATGTATATATCACTAAACACGATTTAGTTTCAATCTAATGAATTAGATCGATTATATATAATAAAAGACAAAAGGTGCTACCATAAATAAGTAATATTATGGAAAAATGTATTGCTCGTATTCATGAATCGGATATAAATACGATCCGGATTGCCGCCCAGAGCACCAACCTTAACAATTTCTCCCACTTGCTCTAGTGTCAATCCACAGTATCATATACACATCTTAATGTGTATCATATACGCATGGCCCTCAAGAACTCACCTAGTGCTCAAAAGTTAGGCAATAACGAGTAGGTTCGCTATTACATATTGAGTTTGTCCAATAAACCCAATTGTTTCCCTTAGCCAGCATCATTCATATTTTGTAGAAACTAAGTTCTACATCAATATGACTTAGACGCCACATCAATATTGTGCTACAACTACTGAATTGTCCAAGTATTTGTTTATCAAATCTAAAATACTATGCAGACAACCGCAAACACAACACCAATACCAAACTTCTAATATAAAAGGTTGTGATGCAACTTCATAAGTTGATACTTCATAAGTTGCAACTAACTCCACTCTTATAGTGGAATTATTTGTGACACTCCCACTGCATCTTTTCTGACTCTTTATGACGTAGACTGTCTAACGTCATAACTAGACTCAAAACTAATCTGACCCTAATGGTTGAGAACTTTATTCTCCATTAATTAGAAACTCATTCTTAATATCTCAAAGATGATAAAGAACATGTTTCAAGACACATCTTATGGTCTAGAGAGTATCAAAATAACTCGTAACAATTACAATTAAATTGATATCTCTAATCGCACTCAGTATAGTATTCATTATACCATCATCCTATGATGCATAAGATTGATTAGACATTCTAATCAATATCTCTTTCGAAAAATGAATCATCTTTTACGAAAGATGAATATTATACATAAGATACACACTAACTGTCAAACAGCTATACTAACTGTCATACAGATAGTCATGTTGTGTCCTTTATTAAATCATATCTAATGTATGATTAATAAGAGTATCTCACAAGTCTCTTAGTTTTATATCATATATAAAACTTTATATCGAATATAATAGAGACCATTCCCACTACTTTCACGGAGAAAATAAGACTCAGGTAAACCTTTTACCTTATTAACATCTCATTATTACCTTAATAATGATAATGTCATTATGATGTAAAATACTAGAAAGAAATTTGTACGCTCACACTAACCCTTCTATCTCATATGTAGTCTCTATGCTTTGATAAAATCAGACAATCTGACTGATATCAAAATTAAAAAATATAAATTTCCAGAAAGCTCATCCGAGTCTATAATAGGCTCTATAAGCTAATATAGTAAATTGTAATATTAGCATAATACAAACTCCATGGCCATTCCACAACGAACTCTTCAAACTAAGAAATCACAATGGATCTCTTATCTAAAGAAACCATTCAGAAACGCCACTTTTTATTCTTTAGTTAAAATGTACAATTTAATATCATCATTAACCAACAGATCTTAAATTGTTCAATCAGTGCGACTAGAGACAAGTTTCCTTAGAATCTACAATAGATTGTTGAGTATAACTTTTCTCACCGTCATACTATAAAGGTCAAACCTTTGATAAGCTTACTGTGCTTTTGCTGTGTAAACCATTTCCATATTTTATGAACAATTCATAATGAAAGCTCAATTAAGTTCCAAACTTGATCGTAGTAAGCTATGAACAATCTTAGATCTATGGTTTAATGCTAATTTTCAGAATCGATATCAAATATCGTTCCCACTATAAGTTATAGGATAATTTTCTTCGATAAGAAAATAACAGAACCATTAAGTATCAAATATTTTGCGAATGATTCTGACATCCTATATCACTTATATGGAAGTAATAAAAGGGTATTTTCATCTTATTAATTATGTAGTTCCATTTATAGTTTATCACTCTAACATTTGACTTCAGTAAGTCAAAGTCTTTTCTACAATAGTCAACATCCGATGTTATACACTAAGTAATAAAACAATTTTATTACTCGGGATCGTAGAAAATATATTCTATCAAATAGAATACAATATTCTATTAAATAGAATAAATGATAAACTTATACTCATACATCCAAGGCGCAAGTACTATCGATTATATAACCATTATACAAAAGAAATATTCAAAACTCAAACCTTTTAAAGATTCAAATTTTCTACTTGTACATATCATATACGTAACTATAGAAACTAATAGAACCTTAATTAAAAGGATGAATTAATGTTACATGAGCATATCCCCAACTGTATTGAAACTAATTCGGCAACACTCAATATCAAACGAATCAAATCATATATAAGATTCGATAATTCCCACTCACCAAATCCATCAATATGGAATATTGGAAGAATTATATTAAGTAAGAATCATATTCATTGAATAACCTTAGAACTAATTGCCTTAAATTCATATGTTTGATAATATCAAACATCTTTGAACAATTCAAAGACTCACGGTGAATTTTAAGGATACAATTTTCAAAACTTCAGATCGAATATTTTTGAACCAGTCAAAATATTCTATCCGCGTTTCATCAGAAACTCGTAACTAATTCACGACGATTCATTGACTAAGTTACGAACTAAAGAAAACTACCTTAAGTAATTTATAATTCATTAAAATACATACATCCAATGTATCAGTTTAATAAATTTTCTGGTCCAATGACAATCATTGGTTAAATTAGATTTAATCACCTTCCCGAATACAATATTCATTAAATGGATAAGGATATGTGGTGTGATCTGGTATCAGACCACCATTTACCATATAGAATAAGCATCTAATGCTTAAATGATGAAATCTTATAAAACAATGTTATAAGTTATTTACTTAACCAAATATTTTTCTTGATGTTTATCTATTGGTCAATGACACTACTAGTCGTTTTAAAATATGTAACAAATATTTACAGAGAACAAATAACTATCCAATAGTCGCAAGTTCTAATATCAAATATCGAAACAATCATTCAATAATATTTCAAATAACTAGACGGGAGATCTGATATCAATATCTACAGTTGTCATATTGTGAAAATTAATATTTTCTATACATAACTATACACATCTTCTTTCTTTAGCTTTATTATTTACCTTCAACTATTTACAACATTTGCAAATAATTGAAAAGCAAATAGTGTCTGACACGTGACCTCTGAATGTCACTAAAGCCAAGAAACGTCATTATCAGATAAAAAAAATACCTGATAGGGTTTTCTTAATGCTAGTGAAGAATCTCAAGACATGAACCAATTATTGTCAATCTTTACTGCATAAGAAACTATTCTGCCTAGAATAATTATATCATAGTCTATTCTAATCTAGAACCTATTCTATAAATCTGCAACCATAATTGAAGTCAGAAAACATATATAAAATATGTATGCAGTGGATAAAACTTTAATTCTATCTAAAAAATAGAATAAGGAAAATACATAAGCGACAATGTTCATAATATTACACACTGCATCGTTATGGATTTTTAACCTAGCAGTGTCTCCCACTACTTGACGTAATACCGTAATCCCCAACGGAAAAAGAGAATTCAATAAATAAATCGAATTCCATAATGGGAAGTGGACCCCATAAATATATTTCGACTCACAGCTTTGGCACGTTCTCGCCTAGGTATATTCACGGGTAGACAACTCATTGTCAATCACACTCGCTGTGACTCCTGATTTTGTCCTGACCGTTTCTCATTGTGACAGCTTTGGCACGTTCACAGGAGGCGTATCAAGGCTTCACTTGTCAATGACAAACTCAAGCTACCGATGTAGTCCTGACAGCTTTGGCACGTTCAGGATTTCCACTTTCACTTGAATTTGTCTCTTATCATATAAGTTCTACCGGCGCAAATGAACTACCTTCAACCATAACTGCACAGCTTTGGCACGTTACAACCATAGCATCATGAAAATATTTACATCTGTATTGACAAGGCGGACGAAGAAACAAGTATTCCTAATACCAGTCACTTTATAAATCCTTATTTAACGGGGATTTTCCTAAAAGATATATTTCACTTTATTTAATCAAATTAAATAAATACATGCATGTAAAAAGTAAAGATTAGATTAAATATCAAATTTAAAGGGCTAATCATAACAGGGGAACATAATCAGACTCGCTCTAATACCATTTTATTGGGGTCATACCATAGAGGCGCAGCGGAAGGAGCACGGTTCGGGCGAAATCGTATTTTAAAATTTTTAAACTTACGAATAAATTATTTAATATCCAATATTAATAATTCATTCATACTTCACCTAAATATATTTATCCGATATCATAAACGACATAAATAATATAGAAACACCACGAAACTTTTACGAAAACGTTTTTTTCCGCAAAATAGCATAAAATGTGTTTCCGGCCGAACCGACTGACCAATGCACATGGAGATTGCCCAGGTCAGCCTCAAAAATATTTGGACAGTTCGTAGGCTGCCAGAACAATGCCCAGTTCACTGTATGGGCAGCCGTTACCCGGTAACACCGTTTTTCACCGTTTTCGCGTATTTTCACTCCGAAATAATTTTCGATAAATATTTTTCTTGGGCAATTAAAATAAACCAATTTATTCTAATTACTCAATAAATAAAACTGAATTTTTTTCTGAAAAAACAGATTTGTCATTAATTGCCATGAGACCCATAAACTTTGCATTTTGATCATTTTGGTCATTAAATTGTCAAATACATATTTAAGTGATTCCAAATCAATCCCAAAATGATTTATACATGTCTAATACATGAAAATGAAATTTGAAAAAAAAAATCCAGAATATTTCCAGAATTGCCGAACAGCCCCTATATTTTCCAGTATTTGCAATTTGGTCTTTTTTGGTTCAAAACACATCAAGATCAAATCCAATCAATCCCAAATTTAATATACATCATATATACATCAAATTACATCACATATATGAAAATCCCAAAAATTGGATTAGGTTTAGAACCCTAATTTCATAAATTACTCCAATTGCACAATTTACATTAAATTGATTTAATTCAACACTTTAATCAATCCAATACCACACCAATCAAGTCTCACCATCATGAAACAACTCAAGAACAATTCTAGGTTAATTATGAATGGCTAAGCAACTCTAGAATGGCAACTTTGATTACTAATTAATCTTATAAGCTTAATTACTACTAAGAAGCTTATAAATAAACATTACATGCTTAACACATCCAACAAGCTTCAAACACATTTAATTACAAACTCAAAGAGTAGAGACATCAACTTAGCAACACAAATTGAAGCAAGATTAATAGAAATATTTTCTAAGTAGAAGAAAGTATGAAAAATTACAAAAATCTAAGTTTTTGGCTTTGTTTTCTTTCTTTCTTTCACCTTTACTCTCAACTCTCTTTTGAATTATTTGTGTAATTTGAACTTGTGATTTGGAAAAATGAAACAAAATAATTTTGTTAAACATTTTTCCCTTTGGCCGAAATTCCAACAAAACAATAACAAGTATTTTTTTTGTTGCATTTCTATTAGTCCACATTTCATTTTAATAAAGATAACAAATATCTTTCATAAAGTAAATACACAAATAGACCAATGGTATTAAGCCATTAAAATCATAAATCATTACTTAAGATATTTATTTTATTTATTAATTTAATTATTTAACAATTAAATAATTAATATAAATATAAATATCTTAAATAATGTATTTTATTTATATTAAATATCTCAAATACATATATTAATGATATAATCCAATATCACAATTTGATATCATATTAATGTGTATTTAATAAAATCAAGTATTAAATACAAATACACATTAATACGAAAATGACCGTTAGGTCCCGATTGCATGTATTTTTCGTTTGACCATTAAACAAGTTATAAATAATCAGTATTATTCATACCAGTTGCCCTAGTGCTCTACGAGTATATTTCTTTAGTGAGACTCTCTAGATTCAGGCATATCCATCACAAAATCTAATTTCGTGTTCATAATTCACTTACTCGTAAATTATGACGACCACAGATAAACTCGCTGAATCATACAGGTAGAGGTCATTCCATACGTATAATCCATCCGTCACAGGTATCCGGATTATCCCAGAGATATATATATAAAAGTCAAATCTCTATAGGTATAATCATGTCAACGTATCTATTAGCAATCTTCTAAATAACACTCGGAACTTACTTCCAAAGTATACCACAGCCATGGATTTAACAGATTGTTAATCATATAATGGACACATATGTCTTGTACACATGACTGACAGATCCTATCTTGATACACACAGGATATCATTAGCATGAGTCCACACCCAATGAACAGGCGGAGGTCTGATCTAAATAGATCGGTGATGTGACTGCCATCTAAGTGTGGAGGATAACTCGTATATCCATAGTGTTATCTCAAGTCAAAGAATCACTATGCTACTCAACCCAATAAGATTCCTATTGACGTTGGTGTACCATCTATTAGGTAATATTCGGTGAGTCGTTCAGTGTTTAAGTGTTTATCAAATAAACACTTACACGTCTATATGAGTCTCCCGAGACTCATGGTTCATTGGGATAAACCATCGACCAAGTCCGATATACGACATGTTCTGGTCTCAACAGATTTTACTAACCGACCCATGTAAGTAAATCTTGACCAGGAACTTAATTTGATAATATATTTCTAGTAGTGACGTTTCTCAATGTCAATTACAAGCTATGTTGTAATTGCGCACTACATTATATATTATCGGGTCTTTGTCTAATATGTATATATCACTAAACACGATTTAGTTTCAATCTAATGAATTAGATCGAATATATATATTAAAAGACAATAGGTGCTACCATAAATAAGTAATATTATTGAAAAATATATTGTTCGTATTCATGAATCAGACATTGATAGGTGAAATCACTCACGTTACGCAAGCGCACGTATCGCTCAAGTAGTATAAAATGTATCGATCCCACGAGGACTTAATACCTTAGCTATCAATTTATGAGGTTGAATGTTTACAAGTACCTAATAGATTGGTTTGTTGATTGGATGATGATTTTAAACTTAAAGACAAGTATCTAGGGTTGTGAATCCTTCCAATATATTTTAAAGATGAAGTGGTTATCTCATGTTTGTGCAATATATCGGTTTATTAACCTGGAACACGAAAATATGCAAAAGACTCTGTCGATGGTCAGATGCAAACACCCAAATAACCCAATTAATCATATGTCTATGTCAACCAAGTTACCTAAATTCATTAAGATTAAGTTCCAATTGTGGCTACCCCCGCCCAACAGGTATATGTCTATCTTAGAAGGAAATCTATTAAGGGGGTATCTAATCATTAGGGGAGATCGTGAGCTATTAAGTCTAAGGCTGAAACCTAAAATTCCTTCGTCAAGTTTATTTTAAGTTTACCAGATCAATCTTATTAATGGCCAATTAACAAGAAGCATTAAGCTTAAGACTTAATAAATAAACCTTTATATTACCCAAGACACAAAATAACCCCTTATAAACCGGTGATATGGGAATTCATCACAACCCCAGATTATTTATTTAGTTACAACACATACCTATGATTACTAAACACTTAAATAAACAAAACATCATAAAAAATAATTGAAGATAAATAAAAGTAAAATTACAATAATGAAAGAAAATGCTGGGGGTTAGAGGATCCACTTTTAATAGTTCAAAATTAGAAATCTCCCTTATTGTTAATGTTTACCGATTAATTAATTATATTAACCAGACCATAAAGGCGAAAATTTCATTTGTCTCAATTAAGTCCAACCAACCATATAGACGGTAACAAGGTTATTACCTAAACCGACCATATAGGCGGAAACTAAGTCTGGAATGTAAAACCGACCATATTGGCGGTAAATAAGGTTGTCACCTAAACCGACCATATAGGCGGTAACTAATTAATCCAATTTTAATTAAAATAAGGGAGATTAATTTAATTTATTATATTAAAAGTCTCACATTTTCACCCCAACATAATGAGATTACATGCTTATGCTGTAAATGAAAACACATAAAATTTTATTAATTAAATAAAAAAAAAATACAAGAAAACTTAACTAAATATACAAGACACTTTCCTTTAGGTTTTCATAGAAAAATTCCTCCAAAGAAAGCATGAAAATTTTACAAAGTTTAGCTTGGTATTTATATGCAAATCTAAAGGCTTCCACCAATTTCTCCACCAATTGCTCCACCAAACATGGCATCAAATCCTCCACAAAAAATGCAAGCATGTTTGGTGGAAGTTTTACAATTTTCAATTTTTATTTTATTATTATTATTTTATTTTGAAAATGACTTTAATAATTACACATAACACACTTTCGGATATTTTATCAATTTCGGTCATGAAAACTTCAGAATTTGAAATTATTATGAACTTCAACGTTGTAGATCTTTGAGTCTTATTTAATCTGAAACTTGAATTACCTCAATCCGATATGAGAGTAAAATGTTATGGCCAAAATACGACAATTACGCAAAGCTGGAATTTCCGAAATTGTACTTCGTTAGAACGTCATTTCAAGTTTCCAATCTCCAAAATCAAAATGTCAAGTTCAATCTTTGCCCTTATTTGTTCCACATTTCGTCCTGATTGATTCCATTAAGTCCCGATTTTATTTTATCTGCAAAATAAACTAAAACACATCAAAACGTTCATAAAACTCGAGAAACTATAAAAAAATATTAAGTAAAATGGGCGGTAAATATTGATATATTTTCCGCTCATCACACCCCCAAACCTAACATTTTGCTAGTTCTCGAGCAAAACAATAAAATAAAATGCAATAAACAATTAAAATTAAACTAAGCCACTTTCGTAGGGAACACGGTTGCATTTAGCGTATGCAACAAGCCTTTAAACCCCTAGGTGTCCCCAGTGGATGAGTTGTAGTCTCTGAGGGCTTACAGTGATGATACCCATAAACGTCAATCTAATGCACACAAAAGCAAAAAGATAAGAGAAAATAGAATAAATAAGTTAGTGACTAAACAAGTGAAACATCTTATCGAAATTAATAGTTGTTTTCTTTCTTTCTAAATTACCAAATAAGTAAATTCTCCGATTATTTTTACCATTCTTTATATACACAACCAACAAGGTATTAATCAAATCATTGTGCCCACAATATTCATAAGTGTAGTTGAAAAGAGAGTAATATTTTTGCCCTAAAGTTACATCAGAATTCACACCTTTTTTTGGCAATGGATTTTTTTTTTAATTTATAACATCTTCAATCCATGTAGCGAGCTTTGGGCCAGTGACTCCCAAGCCAGTTGGCTTTAAGGCATTAGGTGTTAAGACACCCTTACAGACTTAATTACTCGATTTCAGATATCATTTTTTTATTTATAACATCTTCAATCCATGTAGCGATAGGAGTCCTCATTGAAAGAATACTATACTCTTTCAAGTCCAACAAAATTCGATTTCTCCGTTCGGACACCGTCAAACTGACGTGTTCCGGGAGGAGTCCTCATTGAAAGAATACTATACTCTTTCAAGTATATGAGAAACTTATTGCTTAAGTATTTTCATCATGGTCAAACCGTGATGTTTTAATACTTTATCCGATCTGTTCGTCTATTTCGTGTCGAAACTCCAAAAGTTTCCGATTTGTGTTCTTCAAAAGAAACACAACCATAACGCGATGCCACATCCGTAAAGGTCACGAAATATTCATATCCACCTCTAGCCTAGCTAGATATGGGCCCACTTACGTCACTATGAACAAGGGCTAATATATCGGTGGAACTTACACTTTTACCAAGTAAAGGTGTTTTAGGTACTTTACCTAATAAACTAGATTCGTAGACATCATTTGAATGGAATCAAATCCGTCCTAGTATCCACTCTTCAAAAGTGTGGATATACGAGTCTTGTTTAATGGTCCCAGACAGCACTGCCACAAATAAGTCTCATCTGAACAAATCAGTTTGGCTACTTGTTTGGGATGTTATATGTTTGAGATTTATTTATATTCAAAATATAAATACTGTTATTCATATCTAATGTGTTTATCTCAACATCATCTTTATATAATAAAACACTTTAGTGTTCTAGAATATAAAGGTATACTCGCAACGAGTTATACTCGATATAGAGATAATATTCTAGTCAAACTAGTTACATTATAACAGTTTCCTAATTTAAGTACACACCCAAAATGGTAGTTCCTAAACTTAGGTATCTACGGTTGAAACAGCGACTTTCGTCCCGTTTCCGATTTGCAGATTAATTCTCAATTGAAGTCAGTATCCTGCTCATAGCATATTCTGCACATCAATGTATATTTATGTATCACACTAAGTATCTAAAATCCAATTTTAATACTAGTAGTGAACATATTTATGACAAACATATTTGAAGTCAGAACCTTGTCCTGTCTTCTATTCCTTCATGCCTGCTTTGTCCATACGGCAGTCATGCTTCAATGAACCTGTTTGCCACAAGTTAGGCAGACATCTTGGGATATGTCCTTTATCTTCCTAGAAGATTATAATGATTTTGCCTTTGCCCTTTTCATATTCCAGAAGTCTTTGGCCAAGCCTTGGCCTTCTAGAATATCGAAGTAGGGTGCGTGACCGGCGTAAACACACACGTATAACGCAAGCGCACGTATCGTTCAAGTAGTATAAAAATATCGATCCCACGAGGACTTAATTCCTA
Organism: Zanthoxylum bungeanum; assembly: GCA_019454045.1. Classification (NCBI taxonomy): domain Eukaryota; kingdom Viridiplantae; phylum Streptophyta; class Magnoliopsida; order Sapindales; family Rutaceae; genus Zanthoxylum; species Zanthoxylum bungeanum. The sequence goes on along the minus strand of SKCR01033581.1, from coordinate 68,738 downwards.
CTGTTGTTATTAATTGTTAAATCTACTTATTTACAAATATCTAATTGTGGGAGAAGTGATTGATTGCTTGAAATGATCTGATTTGTAGATTTGCTAAATAAATAAATAAATAAAAAGACAAAAGAAAATACTAAGGAAAATAAAAAGACTCAAAGATCTAGGGTTGTGAATCTTTCTAATATCTATTAAAAGATGAAGTAGTTATATCATAGTTGGGTAAAATATTGAATTATTAGTCTGGAACACTAAATTATGTAAAAGCCTCTTCCGATGGTCATTTACAAATACCTAGAATAATCAAATTGAACCATATGTCTATGTCAATTAAATTACCTAGATTCATTAAGATTGAATTCCAATTATTGATTACCCCCGCCCAACAGGTATATTCCTATCCTGTAAGGAAATCTATTAAGGTTTATCTATCCTTAAAGAAGATCGTGAATTGTTGAGTATAAGGTCTTTAAACTTAAAATCCCTATGTCTAGTTCATTTTAAATTTTATCTAATCAATTTTATTAGTGATCAGTTAATAAAAAGGCATTAAGGTTATGACTCAACAAATAATTCTTTTAATTATCCAAACTATAATCTAACACTTTTTTAAATCGGTAATATTAGATTTTATCAAAACCCTAGATATTTAACTTAGTTACAACACATAACTAAAGCTGATATAAACTTAAAAGACATAAAATGAAATTGCTGAAAAGTAATAAAAAGAAATGCTAAGGTAAAAGGAATTAACTTCTACTATTCACTATTTAGATATCTCCCATAAAATAATATATAATCTTGTGATATTTTAAACCAACCGTCCAGAATGGCGGTATCCTGATTAAGTCAAATTCAAATATACCAGCCATAAGACGGAACAGAAATATAAACTTAAACCAACCGTCCAGTATGGCGGTATCCTCATTAAGTCAGGTTTAACCAGATTAAATTTAATAACCAACCGTCCAAAAATGGCGGTATCCTTTATTAATTCAGATTTTAAATAGTTTATATATTATTTTTTAAGGGAGATTAATCTAAATAGCAAAAGTAAAAGTATTACCTTATTACGTCAGCATAGAGAAGTTACCCCCTCATAGATGGATAGAATTATTACTATAAAGCGTAAATAAAACTGAATATAAGAAGAAAATAAGAAGAACTCTCTTTTATTTAAGTATTTACAGAGGATTTAGTACATTTGAAACTAAAAATTCGAAATCTATTTATAGGCAAAAAAATCCAATTTTTTATTATTATTTTCTGATTTTTATTTTTTTATTTTTTTATTATTTTATTATTTTTTTTTTTGGATCGCTGAATTTTCGACACGTGGCATGGTGGCTAAAAAAGACGGCTCGTTGAATTTTTGACATGTGGCATGGTGGTGCAATTACCAAAATACCCTCGGTGTCGGGATGTCCAAAATTACCAAAATACCCTTTTCGTCAAATTTCACAATTTTGCTCCAAATCACCTCCAGAATGTCTTGAAACTTTATTTCGGTGTCGGGATGTCCAAAATTACCAAAATACCCTTTGTGTCGGGACGCCCAAAATTACCAAAATACCCTTTTTGCCAAATTTCACCAAATTTCACAGTTTTGCTTCAAATCACCTCCAGAATGTCCTGAAACTTTATTTATCTACAAAATAACACAAAACACATCAAAATATTCAAAAAACTCAAGAAACTATACAAAATATTAAGTTAAATGAGTGGGAAATAGTGATACATTTATCACTCATCACACCCACAAACCTAACATTTTGCTAGTCCTCGAGCAAAATAAAATAACATAATAAAATTTAACTAAGCCACTTTCGTAGGGATCACGATTGCATTTAGCATATGCAACAAGCCTTTAAACCCCTAGGTGTCCATAGTGGACGAGTTGTAGTCTCGTGAGGGTTTACAGCAATGATACCCACAAACATTTTATAAAAGTAAAAATGTAGTGAAACTAATGCACACAAAAGCAAAAAGACAAGAGAAAAAAGAATAAATAAGTTAGTGACTAATCATGTGAAACTTCTACTCCAAGTTATTAGTTGTTTTGTTTCATTTTAAATTACTGAATAAGTAAATTCTCCGATTATTTTTATCATTCTCCATATACACAATTAACAAAGTATTATACAACTCATTTTTGCCCACAACAGTCATAAGTGCAGTTGATAAGAGAGTAATAATTTTGTCCTAAAGTTTTATCAGAATTCACATCTTTTATAGTAATGGAATAAATTTTTTGATTTTTTCTTTGATTTCTTTTTTCTCCATTTTTTTTATTTATATACAATATCTTCCATCTATGTAGCGAGCTTTAGGTCGGTGGCTCCCAAACCAGTTGGCTTTAGGGCATCAGGTGTTAAGACACCCCTAAGGACTTAATTACTCAGACTTCAGATATATATATTATTTTTTCAGCATCTTTTTTATCCATGTAGCGAGTGTTGGGCCAATGACTCCCAAACCAGTTGGTTTTAGGGCATAATTAGGTATTAAAATACCCTTACAGACTTAATAACTCGGATCTCAGATGTAAAACTTTTTTTTATTCCATCATTTTTTTTAGATGCTTCTCCAATTAAACTATAGCACTGAATATTACAAACTTTTCAATTTTATCTCATGTCCGTATGTTACCATGTATGTTGATAATATCTGCCAACTAAGTATATGAAGATCCATTTTTAGTCAGTTTTATGGAGAATTTACAAATTAAATAATTCAAAAGTGAATAAACAAAAATTAACTTGTTTTGAATTAGGTTTGAAATACGTATCAGGAGTGAGAATTCCTTACACAGCTATTTCTTACCAATTTCATCTTTTTAGTCAACATAAAAACAAAACCATAAAAAAAATAATGTTTACTGGTCATGGTGTGTGACTAACTGTCGAATGGACTTCCCGTTGTAGATTCCCCAGAGGGAGGGTGGAGCGAGGCTCACTTAAGTACCTTAGCCTCTTAGGCTCTTATCGCTTGGTGTCAGGAATAAACAACAAGTCCTCCAAACTAGTCTATCACAACAAGCTACGGGTGAATGATTATCTAGGTGCCTTCACAGTTTTTCCTTATAAAAAGGTAGTGAGTGAAGGAAGACACCAAACCATCACCTAGCTTTAAATATGCCTTTGATAAAAATGCAAAATACTTTTGTAATTTTTGAAAAAAATTTAATTTTTTTTTGTATTTTTCGAAAAATTTTGGATTAAAAATAAAAAATACAATAAAAACAAGATACTATTAACTATTGCTCACCCCCAAACCTAAATGAGACATTGTCCCCAATGTCTTAAACAGTAGAAGAAGAGTTTAGAAGATAGTACCTGGTTAAATGGGTTGCCTCCCAGCTAGCGCTAAATTTTTCGTCTTCAGCCAGACGTGACTGAAATCCATTTGTCAAGGAGGTTTCAGCGTCGTTTTGGATGTCCGATTAAAGACAGTACCATGTGTGTTGCTTTTGAAGGGTCTCTTCCAACGGTAAGGTGGTAAAAAGAATTTTGTCTCATTCAGTGCTTGTGCCACCTTTTTAACTTTTGTTGCTCCAGTGATTCCTGAAAAGAAAGAAAGAAAATCTGGAGGTCTTTTATGGTTCTTGACTTGGAATGGAATTTCCATTCTGTCAAGCTTCTGAGTAATATCTTTGATTTGTATTCCCCGATACAACGATGTTTCTCCCGAATGCTCTGGATTTTCAATATGGTATGACAGTTGCTCCTCCATTTGCTCTGCTTCTTGCTCCACCTTTTCTTCACAGATGTATTTTAAAATTTCTGTATTCAGCTCTTCATCTGTCATCTGTGAAATAGATGCTTCAAAATTGTCAACCTGAGGATGAAAAGAAATGTCAGATTTTAGGTCTTCATCCTCTGATCTAACTGGCTCAGGTAGATCTTCTTCAAACATTTGTGCAATGGAATCTCCAAGATCTGCATTCTGAGGATGGAAAGTTTCATCCTTCCTTATTAGTGCAGTTGGTACAAATAGCTCAGCTTCTTTGTCCTCGTCAAGTCAGAATAATAAAAATCAAATTGAGACTTTGTTGGTGCAGGCTCCTGAACTGATACCTCTGATTCTTGATACTGCTCAACCTCATCCTCTGTTATGATGTCATGATGAATCTCAGGATATTCGAAGGCTTCTTCAGTATTATTTGAATTTGCTCGGTGAGATATGTGATTCAGGTTGTCTGTTAGTTGTCTAACTTGATCTGTCATCCTCTGTATAGACGCTGCTTGACTCTGAATTTGTACATCAAATTGAGCTTCTCGTTTCTTGAACCAATCTTTTAGCATGTCATTCAACTGATCTTCCTCTGATGGATCTGGTTCTTGATGAAGATCGTAGATAGATGGTGGATAAGATGGAAAATGTGATGATTCTACATACCTTGAATGATTCCAATAATTCTGCCACTCTGAAAGGTATATACATTGATCGCTCGGGTGGTTACCATCACATATTACACATCTCCTCATTTCATTCTGATGAGCAAATGTAGTATTGCTTGATTCTGGCTTCCAGTGATAGTTGTTGGGTTGGACAACAGGCCTCAGAAAACTAGACTGTTGCTCCCGGATTTGGGGTGTATCTTTTTCTGGTAAAGCTCGTAATGTTTCAAAATGTTCCATTTTTTCAATCACCTGAAAACAAGAGAAATAAATAAAAATTGCAGATAAAAAACAAAGAAAATTAGATACAAGTAAATTAGATAGCTTCAAAATTAATAACTCAAGAAAAATAAGTCCCTGGCAACGGCGCCAAAAACTTGACCGGCGTAAGCACATACGTATAACGCAAGCGCACGTATCGTTCAAGTAGTATAAAAATATCGATCCCACGAGGACTTAATTCCTACTGTTGTTATTAATTGTTAAATCTACTTATTACAAATATCTAATTGAGGGAGAAGTGATTGATTGCTTGAAATGATCTGATTTGTAGATTTGCTAAATAAATAAATAAATAAAAAGACAAAAGAAAATACTAAGGAAAATAAAAAGACTCAAAGATCTAGGGTTGTGAATCTTTCTAATATCTATTAAAAGATGAAGTAGTTATATCATAGTTGGGTAAAATATTGAATTATTAATCTGGAACACTAAATTATGTAAAAGCCTCTTCCGATGGTCATTTATAAATACCTAGAATAATCAAATTTAACCATATGTCTATGTCAATTAAATTACCTAGATTCATTAAGATTGAATTCCAATTATTGATTACCCCCCGCCCAACAGGTATATTCCTATCCTGTAAGGAAATCTATTAAAGGTTTATCTATCCTTAAAGAAGATCGTGGGTTGTTGAGTATAAGGTCTTTAAACTTAAAATCCCTATGTCTAGTTCATTTTAAATTTTATCTAATCAATTTTATTAGTGATCAGTTAATAAAAAGGCATTAAGGTTTATGACTCAACAAATAATTCTTTTAATTATCCAAACTATAATCTAACACTTTTTTTAATCGGTAATATTAGATTTTATCACAACCCTAGATATTTAACTTTGTTACAACACATAACTAAAGCTGATATAAACTTAAAAGACATAAAATGAAATTGCTGAAAAGTAATAAACTAAAGCTGATATAAACTCAAGAAACTATGCAAAATATTAAGTTAAATGAGTGGGAAATAGTGATACATTTATCACTCATCAGTGCGCCTTGCGCTTCTTGCCTTATTGCAAACTTTGACTTTGCTCTCCTTTAGAATAGTCATTAACTCTCCAAGAGTTGTTTATTGCAATTCAATATTTCTAAGATCTAAGAATAGATCTATGAAGATCCTTCAATTTCATTATCATACTTTAAGGATCTAATCCTTACTTCTGATTAAGAAATTAAGGAGTCATTATGGCAAGCATAATGGATTAAGCATTAAAGTTATCATCACATGAATCTTCCAAAGATCATGCTCTACTATTTGCTTAACTATGGGCTTAGGCCTAAGATGTTATTTTATCAAATAAAGTAACTTCTTAGTTTCAGGACTATCCTGAAATTTATTCCCAATTTGAAAATTAAAGTCGTTTAAACACATTTTCCCTAGGATAATGTTTTAAACATTAATCTTTCATTTTAATATTGATTCTAATAGTCCAACTATTTAATCAACGATTTCAGGTACAATTTAATGTAATGATTACTATAGTCTAACTATATAACTTATTACAATTTTATTAGTTAAAATCAAATATATATGATTACTATAATCCAATTATATAATCATTATACATGATTAGTAAAATCCAAATATATTGATTACTATAATCCAATATATAATCAAATATAAATGAGAGGTAAAATTCAAATATATTGATTACTATAATCCAATATATAATCAACTATAAATGAAGTAGTTTGAATACAGCCCAACTGTTTAATTAAAACAACAATAAATATTAGTCCAACTAATATATAATTTATTTGACGAATGATATTTGATTGAGCGCGTATGGCAAGTAACTAAACGAATATTGCAAATCTAATACTTGCCTCCCACTATTTTTCGGCGAGCCTCTAACCCTCTGTGGAGTACTCGAGAAACCTGGTTTCCTAGTGGGCTAGGATCCCGTTAAATAACACACAATCTTGACTTTGGCCAACAAATTGTATGATACTTAACTAGGTAGATCTCTAAGATCAATTGGATCTCATCTAATTCCTAGATCCAGTAGGTGGACATCCAAGTCCGAAACATATATCTTATATATGCCAATATATCAAATATATTACCTAACCTTTTTTCCTCTGAATAAACTAAGCCTTGGCTTTGGCACAACAAACTTAATGATCCCAGTTAAGCGAAACCCATTGACATGGAAAGCTTCGTAATCAATGTCGATAGACAAGAAGTGATCTTGACTTTGGCCAACAAATCACGACTTGGACAAGACACCGATATGGAACAAAACTCTCATGATTCAAACACATCCGCAATTGACAAATGTCTTGACTTTGGCCAACAAACCAATGCCAACTTTGGATCTTGAGTAAGAATCACTCAACGGAAGGAAAAATACTTAATATGTTTTGAGGGTTTTTCTCGTGCAAATTGGCAACCAATTTATTATCTTTGTTAAGGTCTCATCATCATACACCCTTAAACATGCATTCTAAATACATAATAAGCGCGTATAAATAAATAAATTAATAATGATATGCGGATGGATATCTCACAAATTGTTCCTAGAACAAATCACTCTATTTCCTGTCCCCGGTTAGAACTATTCTAATTCTACCCAATTACAAAATACAATAAAGAAACCTCATTTACATTGAGGGGAATAGGTGAGAAGAGAATACAATGAGAAATGAGATAAAAGGCTGGACACATAGGTCCAATTTAATAAATTCTAAACTTATTACAACAATTTCCAAAACTGCCTTTGCCCTTCTAATATCCATCTGATATACATTATTCATCAAACACATTCATGTATTCATACAAATCATGTTATTCAATCAATCTAATCCAATTAATTAATCTTTGAATTAATGACCATATAATGTTCATACAACGATTTGATTTGCGTGAGTCAAACTCGTTTAAGAATAAATACTCAAAGTAAGTATTCTTGAATTATATTGAACTACAACTTTAAATCTAATTTATTTGTATTCAATACTAATTCCAATTAATTCCAAATTAAATATTTACACTTACTTATAAGCCTTAAAGACTTGGATTCCAAATCCAATCTTAATGGGTCTCAAAGGCCCAATAACATCCAATGTCATTTCAATTAAAGTCCTATGGGCTTTTAATTGATTCTTAAGGCATGGTCTTTGGCCATAATGGATCAAACCCAAAATGCCAAGGCCCAATAGGAGTCACTCTATTGCCAACAAATCAATTTAAGCCATTAGGCCCAATTAAATTCTTTAAAGGGCCAAGTGATGTATTTGGACTTTATGGAATTGGTTTTGGGCCCAATTGGATCCAATCCAAAAGTCCAAAACCAAACTTAGTCAAAACAAGCCCATTAAGCCCAAACACATTTTTAGCCCATTACATAATTAAAGGCTTAGTAACATATTATAATATTCTAAATATCACAATTATTTTAATTAAAGTGTATTAGCCATGAATAATTAATTAAACTCAATATTTCCAAAATACCAATTAACTTAATAATAATCATGCTTAATCCATCAATTCATGCTCAACACAAATTGAAGCCAAAAAACATCATTTCATGCTCAACACAAATTGAATCTAAATTCATCATTTCATGCTCAACATGCTCTTTGATTTTAACATAAACTTTATTGACTTTGATTCTAATCCAATCAAACCAACAATCAATATTTAAACATGCATTTAAACACATCATTTCATGTTACAAAAATTAAAAATTGCAGTGCATTACAGTAAGAAGATTCGGCCTCACTAAAAATTTTTAATTCTTGATTCATTTGATTTGTTTCAAATCTAATCATGCATAACTCTAAGTTATCATATTCTAAGCATGCTCAAAGCATCAATTTGAAAAAATCATGCTCAAAACACATGAACCGAAAATTTTTCATGCTTAAAATTGGCTCTGATACCATTGTTAGTGTTCCTAGAACATGCCAAGGATCTAATAAGCATGAAAACATGTTCATAAATTCAAAATAAGTTGCGGAATTACTTACATTGAATGGATTTGAGCTTTAAAAACATTTTGAGAAGAAGATCCAAGATCCAAGATGCTTCCTTTGTTGATTCTAAGCTTTGAGTTGAAGATCTCCAAGATCCTTCCTTTGTTGATTCCAAACTTTTGATTGTTTCCCTATCACCTTAGTTGATTTCTCTAAGTGCCAGCTAACTTGATTTTGCCACAAAATCAAAGAGATGGAGAGGAAGAAGCTCACGCCCAAATGCCTTGTATTAGGGTTTTCATTTGTCAAAGTGTGTCAAGTGTGATGCATACACCAAAGAGAGAGAGAGAAGGTTTTGGTAAAATTCCTTTTACCCTTTTCACCTAAACAAGGTGGTTGGGTAAATGGTTTTTCCAAAACCATTCCAAGGTGGTTGGAAAGTGGATGGTATGGCATAAATGCCAACCACTCTCCCAACTACCACATTTAAAGTGGGCCCCACATTTGAATTCAAAATTCAAATGTCTCTACGAACATTTGCCGCGGCTCAGATCCGTTTAATCCGATTAAACGAATTCTCATCGCTAAATAATTAAATCTAGTTTAATTAAATAACGATGCCTCACAATATATTACGAATGTCGTCTACGAATTAATTCTAAATTAATTCGTTCGTTCATATTAAAGTCCGACTTTAATTTCGTAATGAAATCCAATTCATATTAATATATCTGATATATTAATTTTAGCCCATACGAATAAATTAAATAGAAAAATCAAATTTAACTATTAAATTTATTCTACCGATTAATTCCAAATTAATCGCGTTCTCTCTCTTCCGAACACATTTAATCCCAGATTAAATAATACCTCAATTAATCCCAATTAATTTCTCTCATCTTAATTAATCACAGATTAATTCTCTCTCTTAATTAATCCCAGATTAATTCTAATTTAAATCAACTGTCATCGGTGAATCTTTGGGAAGCGACCCAAGAGATCCCTGGATATGTTGGCAGTAAATACGGTCATCGGATTATCCGAATACGTGCGTACCTCCTACCACGTGCTTACCGATTTACAAGACATGGTTGGCTTCTAGCAAAGCACTGTGCCTACCCAATTCTCCAGAAATATTCTTACTGGAATATATAATCTATGTCAGGCGTAGTATATGTAGTATTGCGTATTGCGATCCAGTATCGGATTGTCACGTGCTAGGCCTGGGGCTGGAATGTGTCTGCCCCGTACGAAGCACATGTCGGATGTCTGGTAACTAGTCTCTATAATCGGACATACATGACCTAGTCATAATATCCCGATGACTGCAGTACTTAAGAGCACTAGTACCGTATCCTATGTGACATCATCTCCATTATGACTAGAGTGATACTTCCGTCTTGACATCACACCCAATACACTACGATTCTCGATATACCCAGCAGAGGCGTACACAGAACCGGTTAAAGCCCTGGACGACCAAAACTGAAGCATACTGATTGTCGCAAGTATTAGCGATGCAAGTCTCAGGTTAAGACCAAATACACCTACCCTGATTTCGGACTTCCATAGACACATAGTCATACTACCAATGGAATTCCGAGGGGTCTATCCTGAGCGAAGCTGTTTTCCGTACCATCGGTAAAACACAACCTCCTATTACACTTGCATGAGTATCCTATACCTAAATATATGAGAATTATGCCGTTATGATCTCACATAACACGCACAAGTGTAATACTAGTCTATTCCGCATTATCGATGTCCAGTCTCGATAATATTACGACTAGAGATATTTAATGATTAATCCTTCGTGGACTGATACTGTCTCATATCATCTCAATCCAGGAACTAATCATAGGGACCTCCTATCATTTATACATCTAGGTGATCTAATCACAAATGATAAGAGTGCAATCTCCTTGTCACATAGTTAATTTGTACAACAACACCATGATCTGTACAAATAGTGACGCTATGGGTCATAACTGTCCAACACATAGCCACCTTAGGATCCACCCACTCCTCAAAGTTTGACGCCACTTGGAACCTTGTGAAAGGTTGTATCTCCAAGGCGGCCACAGCATTGTCTACCTCAGCTCTGATGGTGACGATCTCTCCTCCATACAGAAACTTGATGACCTGGTGCAAAGTGGAGGGCACGCCCCCAAGCTTGTGAAACCATGGCCTCCCCAAGAGCAAAGCAAAAGTGGCCAGGATATCAAGTACCGTGAACTCAACCTCATCCTCAACGGGGTCCACCTTGACTTCTGCCGCAAAGGTCCCTCTACTCTCTGCTTACTATCATCATACGCCTTGATAGTCATGTTGGAGGGACTTAAATCTGTCGCCTTCAGGCCCAACCTCGACAAAATATTCAAAGGGCACACATTGATAGATGAGCCATCATCCACCATCATACAAGATGTCTTATTTCCCTTCACTTCCGCTCTAATGAACAGTGGCCTATTGATGAGTGGTAAATCTATCACTATTACCCACTCATTTAACCTAATATTTTGTATAGTTTCTTGAGTTTTGTGAATATTTTGATGTGTTTTGTGTTATTTTGTAGATAAATAAAGTTTCAAGACATTCTGGAGGTGATTTGGGCCAAAATAATGAAAATTGGACGAAAAGGGTATTTTTGTAATTTCCGGCGTCGCGACGCCAAGACCTTCAGCGTCGCGACGCCTAACATGCAACCGAACAGTGCTAACGTGCGCCGGGTCCACAAATCAGAATCTGAGAAAAGTTGACTTTGCTAACGTGCGTCGTGCCACGTGTCACCATCACAGCCGATCTGTTAAAATACGTCGTGCCACGTGTCATCATCCTACGGTGCCGACAATCATCATCGCCACATGTACCACGTGTCATTCCATGTCATTGCCATATCATCTGCCACCTCACCAGGTTGACCAAGTCAAACTGCCACCTCAGCGCCACGTCATCATCAGCCAATCAGAAAGTGCCACGTGTCATCATCCTACGGTGCCGACAGTCCCTTTCCCACATTTCGCCACGTCACCGCCACATCAGCGCCACGTCAGCATCAATTATTGGCTATCTAATCCTTATCTGACACGTGGCGGATAAGAATATAGCCGACAAATCAGAAGCCGCCACGTGTCACAATAATTGAGTTTCCAACAACCTCACCACGTGTCACCTTATCATCTTATCCAGAATCTGCAACCGACGAACCAGAGCGTGCCACGTCGACAGAAGCTGGCGTAGCGACGCCAAAGGCCTTAGCGTCGCGACGCCAGATGCCTATCCGCGCCTATAAATTGAGTTCGAGATTTCAGTTTTAGAGGCACCACTCTCTCTCATCTCTTTGATGTAAAGAGAGAGTTTCTCTCTCTAGTTTCTTTTGGTTTTTAGTTTTTTTTTAATTTTAGTTTTGTAAATAATTTTAAATACGTTTGTAATAATAGTAATTTACTTTTTACTTTTTACAGTTTTTACTATTCACTATGAGGAGGTAACTTCCCCAGCTAGGGTGAAATGTAATTCTTTTACTATTGCTATTTAGATTAATCTCCCTTAAAAATAATATATTCACTATTTAAAATTGATTTAAAAATGATACCGCTATATTGGTCGGTTGGTAATTTAATTTTAATCTGGTTTAAACCTGACTAATCAAGGATACCGCCAGATTGGTCGGTTGGTAATTTAATTTTAGTTCCGCCTTAATGGCTGGTTAGACTTAATTTGACTTAATCAGGATACCACCAGACTGGTCGGTGGTAATATTATCACAAGTTTATATAATATTTTATGGGAGATATTTAAATTAGTAGGTAGTAAAAGTAATTCCTTTTACCTTAGCATTTTATTTTATTTTACTTTTCAGCTTTTACTTTATGTCTTTTACTTTTCAGCATTTTTACTTTATGTCTGGTACTTTTAAGTTTTTATTAGCCCTAGTTATGTGTTAGTTATCTGGGGTTGTGATGAATTCTAATATCACCGGTTTATAAGAGGTTATTTTATAGTTTGGGTAATTTAAAGGTTTACTTATTAAGTTAATCTTAATGCTTCTTGTTGTCTGATCACCAATAAGATTGATGTGGTAAATCTAAAATGAACTAGACATAGGAATTTTAGGTTTCAGCCTTAGACTTAATAGCCCACTATCTTCTTTGAGGATAGATAACTCTTTAATAGATTTCCTTACAGGATAGACATATACCTGTCGGGCGGGGGTAGCCATAATTGGAACTTAAACTTAATGAATCCAGATAATTTGGTTGACATAGACATATGGTTCAATTGGGTTAAACTGGGTATTTGCGTCTGACCATCGACATAGGCTTTTGCATAATTTAGTGTTCCAGGTTAGTAAACTGATTTATTACACAAACATGAAATAACCACTTCATCTTTTAAATGATATTAGAATGATTCACAACCCTAGATCTTTGTGTCTTGTTATTTTCTTTTGTCTTTTTATTTATTTATTTTTTTAGCAATTCTACAATCAACCAAATCAATCATGCAATCAATCTCTTCTCCCTATAATTAGATATATGTAAATAAATAGATTCAACAATTAATAACAACAGTAGGAATTAAGTCCTCGTGGGTTCGATATTTTTATACTACTTGAACGATACGTGCGCTTGCGTTATACGTGTGTGTTTACGCCGGTCAAGTTTTTGGCGCCGTTGCCGGGGAACGAACCCGGGTCACCCGCGTGACAGGCGGGAATACTCACCACTATAAACATTTGGCGCCGTTGCCGGGGACTTATTTTTCTTGAGTTATTAATTTTGAAGCTATCTAATTTACTTGTATCTAATTTTCTTTATCTGTAATTTTTATTTCTTTATTGTATTTTCAAGTAATTGAAAAAAATGGAACATTATTGGGAGATTGAAAGATCACGAGCTTTACTAGAAGATACACCCCAAATCTGGGAGCAACAGTCCGGTTTTCTGAGGCCTGTTGTCCAGCCCAACAATTACCACTGGATGACAGAACCAAGCAATACCACATTTGCTCAACAAGACGCAATGGGGAGATGTGACATATGTAATGGCAACCACCCTAGAGATTATTGTGAATACAACTACCATCCAGGGTGGCAGAGCTATCAAGATCCTTCATGGTATGACGAGCCATCACATTTCATAGAACAACATTTTCCATCTTATCCACCACCCACCTACAATGATCTTCATCAACAATCAGAACCATCAGAGGAAGATCAGTTGCTAAACATGCTCGAAGATATGTTCAAGAAACGAAAAGAAAAGTTGGATACAATGCTTGAAACAAACCAGAATCAATTTGAAAGTATTCAGAGACAATCAGAATTCATTCAGAAGATAACAGATCAAATGAGACAATTCACAGAAAACCATAACTACATACCTCAAGAACCAGTTTCAGATGACACTGATGAAGCTTTCAAGTACCAATCATTTCACAATGACACTTCAACAGAGGAGGAGGCTGAGCAGTATCAACAACCAGAGGTATCAGTCCAGGAGCCCGAACCGGCAAAGTCTCAATTTGACTTTTATTATTCAGATTCTGATGAGGATGAAGCTGATCTATTTGTACCAACTGCACCAACAACGGAGGATCAAACTTTCAACCCTCAAAATGAAGATCTTGGAGCATGTTTTACCTTGATGTTTGAAGAAGATCTATCTGAACCATCCATTCCAGTCGTATTAGAGGATGAAAACCTAATGTCAGAAACATCTTTGCATCCTCAGGTTGACAATTTTGAAGCATGTATTTCACAGATGACAGATTAAAAACTGAATACAAGAATTTTACAATACATATGTGAAGAAAAGGTGGAACAAGAAGCAGAGCAAATGGAGGAGCAAATGTCTGACCTTAATAAAGATCCAGAGCATTCAGGAGAAACATCGATGTTTTGGGGAGTACAGCCCGGTCGGGAGTATGGAGTAGCCCGCGGGGGACTAATCCGGAGAATAATGGAGTCGCCACCCAATTTGAACTGGGAAATGATTTAAGGCCGCACTCACCCCCCTCGCAAGGGAAGACCTCAAACCGTTGGGTTCGGAATGGTCACTTACTTATGTCACTTGTAATGAATGGATTTGTGCAATAATCTAACCAAGTCTACGCAACATACACATACAAGAATAACCTTTTGCATACAACCTATATCTAAGTTTACATACAACCTATATCTAAGTTCACATGCATAGAAGTAAATCGACATAACGGCAAGCACACAATATCATGAATATATTAAGCAGATAAATACGGAAATATAAATAAATGATGATTGTCTAAGCGCAAATAATGAAATGATATGATTAATCATGTAGTGCAAAAGAAATGATCAAAGAAGCAAACATGCATGAGATATGACGAAAATAAGTCTGTGCACTGTATGTGCGTTCGTGTAGCGTTTTGAAACGCGTTTAAATGGTAAACAGAATGTTCGCGTTCGTATAGCGTTCGAAAACGCGTTCGAACAGGACAAGGCCTGATGCATGATAAAACAGAATATGTGCACATTCGAGTGGCATTCTGAAACGCGTTCGAACGTAAATGAAACAGAATGTCCGCGTTCGTATAGCGTTTGGAAACGCGTTCGAATAGGATAAGACCTGATGTATGACAAAAAAAATACATTCCCGTTCGAGTAGCGTTTTGAAACGCGTTCGAATGGACTGAGGCAGAATGCGTATGTTCATGTAGCGTTCGGAAATGCGTTCGAACAAGATTACCAAAGTGGCATCTGAAATGACACACACACATGCATGGATAAACAAATACGTAATGTAGGACCCCGTATGCCCGATTGAATATATTTCATATTCAATCGAGTGTACCTCGTCCGGCGCGGCAAAACATCGTGTTAAAGGTAGCCTTTAAGCATTTCCCTCGAATGGAGGACCTTTAATCCACCCTAGTTAGCCCATTCGCACTAGATCACAATGCATGAATAAACAAAGAGATAATATGCGAAAAATAAATATCGGAATAATAAAAGGCGCGGCAAAATATCATGGTAGCCTTTTAGAATTTTTCTCCTTCAAATAGAGGACCTTTAAACTAATATAATTAGCCGATGCGCATCAAATAACAATATATAGAAGATAAAATAAGCAATAATATGGGACCTTGTATGCCCAAGTGTACCTCATCCAGCGCGGCAAAACATCGTGGTAAAGGTAGCCTTTAGGCATTTCCCTCGAATGGAGGACCTTTAATTCACCTAGTTAGCTCATGCGCATTAGATTAACAATAAAGAAAAAGACACATAGAAAGTAGATAGCGTAACAATGAACACAAAAATGCCTAAGACATGATAAAGGAATCTGTCCTGAATACCCGCGTTCGTGTAGCGTTAGGAAACGCGTTCGAACGGGGGCGAGACCGAATGTGTGCGTTCGAGTAGCGTTCGGAAACACGTTCGAACGGGATGGCGAAAGTGGCATCCATAATGTAGTAAACACATGCGGGATTATTTCCCCAAGTGGTACGTGGAGTTGTATCCCAAGTACAGACCGCACTACCGTCCATTCGGATTCGGCTACGGAATTTATGTCTGGGTTTCCATCCGATATACCACGAGAGGCAACATTCACGCGTTAACACAATGCAATCATAAAAATGGACATGAAGTATGATAATGCATATAACAACACATAAACAAAGAAAGAAACATGTGGAATGATAAAGAGCTAATAATACGAAATAAAAGTGCGATAAATAGATAAAGGAACGTTAAAGAAAGATGTGACCAAGAATTTGGTCATTTTTGATATAGGACCTCGCACACCCGGTTGGACATATTCCATGTCCAACCGAGCGTGCCGCATCCAAGCCACAAAATAAAAAGTAATAAAGGGTGCCCTCAGGTCTTACCTTTTAAGTTGCTCATTGAAAGTGCGTCACGTCGTCACCGGAAGGGTTACTGCTCCATAACTTTTCTAGTTATCTGGTCCACTATTTTCCTTCACCGTTCTGCTGTTTTCGCTGCTGTTTTCTCGGTCTTTCCTCGCTATTTTTAGTTGTTCCTTTGCCGCTATTTTGGGGTGAAACTTGGACTATTTTAGGGGTAGTTTTCGGTGATGTAGGGGACTATTTTGAGTTGCAGTTTTTTTGGTAATGTATGGGTTGTTTTGGGTGTGATTTTCGGTAATGTAGGGTGGTTATTTTGGGTGTGATTTTTGGTGGTGTAAGGGGGCAGTTTTGGGTGTGATTTTTGGTGTGGTGTAAGTGGGTTGTTTTGTTGTTGTTGTTGTTGTCGTGGGTGGCGGCTTAGTTTGTGGGCTGTGCGAGTTGAAGGTGATGCTGCTATGTGTGGGAGAGAGAGGTCTATGCGAGAGAGAGAGAGGTCTAGGCAAGAGAGAGAGAGAGGTATCAATGTCTAAGGTTTTACTTCTTTTATCTTTTTTTTAAGGTTGTCGTGAGTCTCTAAGGGGTTAAGGGTTTGGAATTTTGGTTTCTTTTATAATGTTGCACTAGGGTTTCTAGGTAAGGAAGGGAATCATGCCAATAAGGGAGGTGATTAATTAGTTTATTAAAGGAAATGATATTGTGTAATTTTGGTGGGGATATATTTATTTTGGGAGGTGATTGGATTTGATTTGTTTGGTTTAGGAATGGGGATTTATGGGATTTGATTTATTTTATTTAGGAAGGTGATTTGTTTGGATTTTAACATGTGTTTAATGTGTTGAATATTTTTGGATGGGATTTGGTGGGCTTGGCTTTGGATGGGCTTGGGCGTGTGGTTAGCAGTAAAACAGAAATACCAACGGTCGTTCGAACGCTTATTCGGTGCTACACGAACGCTTGTAATCTGTTCGCCGTTCGAACATGTTTCAGAACGCGGCACGAACGCACATGCAGTAAACATGTGAATTAAATCTGATGACATACTTATTTCCCCTCCGACGTCCGTTTCCCGTAACTTTCGTAACTTATCGGGAAGTACCTCCAACCGAGGCTCATCATCGGACTTTCATGCAAAAATGCAAGTGTCTACAATATCCACTAAAATGCATCTCAAAAGTTGATTCATTACTCCGCTATCTCTGATGAATTGAATTTTTATCTTCGCGATTTTGTCAAACATTATTCCGTGATAATTCTGTTTTCATTGGCTTGCTCTGTTTTAAGTGCTCCGTTTGTGATTTTCCTTTAAAAATAACACACCAAATTAAAAACTCTACAACATATATACACAAAATACAAAAATAAAAATTTAAGTAAAAATAAAAATTTTGCATAGGTTGCCTCTCAGCAAGCGCTTAATTTATCGTCTTTAGCTAGATGTGTCTAAAGATTGTGATTCAATGAGGCTTCAGTGTGGTTTTAGACGTCCTAGAGAGGTAAATCCCGTGTACGTTGCTTTGGAGCGTCTTTTCCAAAAATGAGGTGGCCAAAATTTTGTTTGATTTAGTGCCCATGTCATTGTCTTAATCGTTGAAGATCCAACGGTTACTGAAAAGAAAGAAAGAAAATCAGGAGGTCTCGTATGGTACTTGACTTTGAATATTTGTACCATTTTGTCAAGATTTTGGGTGGTGTCTTCGATATGTACTCCCCATTACTGTGATGTATCATTTGGTGTCATGAGATTTTCAACATAGTCACACATTTGCTCTTATTTTTTATCTGCATCTTGTTCCATCTTTTCGTCACCGATGTATTTTAGCATATCTGCATTCAGCTTTTCATCTGTCATTTGTGCAGCCCATGCTCCAAGTGTGGATGGTACGTGTATCTCTTCTTCTTGTTTCTCTTCACAAATAAAATCAGTGACCAGACAATTATCCAGATGAAATTGAGATTCTGTTTGTTGGAGCTCTTGAACTGATACCTCTACCTCAGCATCTTCCCATTTTAAGGTGTCATCATGAAACTATTGGTACTCGAAGGCTTCACCAGTGTCATCTGAAAATGTTCCGTGAGGTATGTAGCTCTGGTTTTCTATTAATTGTCTCACTTGATCTATCATTCTTTGTATGGATGCCGAAAAATCAAATTTGGCAGTCATTCCTTGTATAGTTGTTGCATTTGCCGCTTGACTCTGATAGATTGCATCCAAATTTTCGTCTTGTTTCTTGAGCCAATCTTTGAGCATGTCAATCACATGATCTTCCTCTGAATGTTCTGGTGCTTGAGGAAGATCATACATAAATGGTGGATAAGATGGAGAATATTGTTCAGTGAAATATGTTGGTTCTTCATTGTTGTACTATAAAGGATTCTGATAATTCTGCCACCATGAATTGTACTGGTACATGCATTGTGACCGGCGTAATCACACATGTATAACGCAAGCGCACGTATCGTTCAAGTAGTATAAAGTATTGATCCCACGGGGACTTAAAACCTTTTGTTATTAATTAATGAAGCCAAATTTTTACAAGTATCTAATGGAGTGATTGTTTGATTGAGTGATGACTTTAAACTTAAAACATAAAATAAAATTGTGCAAAAGGAAATTTAGGAAAATTCAATATTATTAAATTATCCAGGGTTGTGAATCTTTCCAATATCTTTTTAAAAGATGAAGTGGTTATTTTACGCTTGTGTAATATATCGGTTTATTAACCTGGAACACGAAATTATGCAAAAGCCTCTTCCGATGGTCAGATACAAATACCCAGTGTAACTTAATTAATCATATTCCTATGTCAACCAAGTTATCTGAATTCATTAAGATTAAGTTCCAATTATGGCTACCCCTGCCCGACAGGTATATTCCTATCATGTAAGGAAACCTATTAAAGGGTTATCTATCCTCAAGGAAGATCGTGGGCTATTGAGCCTAGGGTTTAAACCTAAAATCCCTTTTCCAAGTTCATTTCAAGTTTACAGAATCAATCTTATTAATGGCCATTTAACAAGAAGTATTAAAACTAAGGCTCAATAAATAAACATTTATATTACCCAAACCATAAAATAACCTTTTATTAACCGGTGATATTGGAATTCATCACAACCCCAGATAACTAACTTAGTTATGACTCATAAGTAGGGCTGGTAAAAACTTAAATAAAATAAAAGACATAAAGTAAATTGCTGAAAAGTAAATTGCTGAAAAGTAAATGCTGAAAGTAAATGCTGAAGTAAATAAAGTAAAGTACAATAAAATAAAATGATGGGGTTAAAGGATCCACTTTTATTACTACTATTTAAGATATATCCCTTAATATAATATATTAACTTTGTGTGATAATTACCAACCAGCCATATAGACGGTATCCAGTTTAGTCAGGTTAAAACCAATTTATAATTAATTACCAACCGACCAATATGGCGGTATCCTCATTAAGTAAGGTTTATTATATTATAATTAAGGGAGATTAATCTAAATAGCAATAATAAAAGCTTTACCTTTTACCCAGCAAGGGGGAGTTACCTCCTCATTACTGAAAAGTAAAAACTGAAAATTAAAGAAAGAAAAGTATTGTGCGTAAAAGTAAATTGCAGAAAGTAAAGACTGATAAGTAAAGTTAAGAAAGTGTGAAAGCTAAAATTGAATACTGAAAGCAGTAAATAAACAAACAATATACAATCTTCTTAGTATTCTTAAGGAATTACATAGAAGAATGTGTGAATTTACAAATGAAATGGCTTGATATTTATAGGCAAAATTTTGCCTCCACCAAATCCATTATTAATTGCTCCACCAAATCCATTATTAATTGCTATCATGTTTGTGTTGGACAATTATGACCCATAGCATCACTATTTGTACAAATCATGGTGTTGTTGTACAAATTAACTATGTGACAAGGAGATTGCACTCTTGTCATTTGTGATTAGATCACCTAGATGTATAAATGATAGGAGGTCCTTATGATTAGTTCCTGGATTGAGATGATATGAGACAGTATCAGTCCACGAAGGATTAATCATTAAATATCCATAGTCGTAGTATTATCGAGACTGGACATCGATAATGCGGAATAGACTAGTATTACACTTGTGCGTGTTATGTGAGATCATAACGGCATAGTTCTCATATATTTGGGTATAGGATACTCATGCAAGTGTAATAGGAGGTTGTGTTTTCCGATGGTACGGAAAACAGCTTCGCTCTGGATAGACCCCTCGGAATTCCATTGGTGGTATGACTATGTGTCTATGGAAGTCCGAAATCAGGGTAGGTGTATTTGGTCTTAACCTGAGACTTGCATCGCTAATACTTGCGACAATCGGTATGCTTTAGTTTTGGTCGTCCAGGGCTTTAACAAGTTCTGTGTACGCCTCTGCTGGGTATATCGAGAATCGTAGTGTATTGGGTGTGATGTCAAGACGGAAGTATCACTCCAGTCATAGTGGAGATGATGTCACGTAGGATACGGTACTAGTGCTCTTAAGTACTGCAGTCATCGGGATTATGACTAGGTCATGTATGTCCGATTATAGAGACTAGTTACCGACATCCGACATGTGCTTCGTACGGGGCAGACACATTCCAGCCCAAGGCCTAGCACGTGACAATCCGATACTGGATCGCAATACGCAATACTACGTATACTACGCCTGACATAGATTATATATTCCAGTAAGAATATTTCTGGAGAATTGGGTAGGCACGGTGCTTTGCTAGAAGCCAACCATGTCTTGTAAATCGGTAAGCACGTGGTACGAGGTACGCACGTATTCGGATAATCGATGACCGTATTTACTGCCAACATATCCAGGGATCTCTTGGGTCGCTTCCCAAAGATTCACCGATGACAGTTGATTTAAATTAGAATTAATCTGGGATTAATTAAGAGAGAGAATTAATCTGGGATTAATTAAGATGGAGAAAATTAATCTGGGATTAATTGAGGTATTATTTAATCTGGGATTAAATGTTGTTCGAAAGAGAGAGAACGCGATTAATTTGGAATTAATCGGTAGAATAAATTTAATAGTTAAATTTGATTTTTCTATTTAATTTATTCGTATGGGCTAAAATTAATATATCGGATATATTAATATGAATTGGATTTCATTACGAAATTAAAGTCGGACTTTAATATGAACGAACGAATTAATTTAGAATTAATTCGTAGACGACATTCGTAATATATTTGCGAGGCATCGTTATTTAATTAAACTAGATTTAATTATTTAGCGACGAGAAATTCGTTTAATCGGATTAAACGGATCCGAGCCGCGGCAAATGTTCGTAGTAGAGTTTGAATTTTGAATTCAAATGTGGGGCCCACTTTAAATGTGGTAGTTGGGAGAGTGGTTGGCATTTATGCCATACCATCCACTTTCCAACCACCTTGGAATGGTTTTGGCAAAACCATTTACCCAACCACCTTGTTTAGGTGAAAAGGGTAAAAGGGATTTTACCAAAAACCTTCTCTCTCTCTCTTTTGTGTATGCATCACACAAAACACGTTTTGAACAAAAATGGAAACCCTAATAACCTCTCCATAGGCGTGAGCTTCTTCCTCTCCCTCTCTTTGATTTTGTTGCAATTTCAAAGGAGCTAGCACTTCATGGAATCAACTAAGGTGATAGGGAAACAACTTCAAAAGCTTGGAATCAACAAAGGAAGGATCTTGGAGATCTTCAACTCAAAGCTTGGAATCAACAAAGGAAGCATCTTGTATCTTGGATCTTCTTCTCAAAATTTTAAAAGCTCAAATCCATTCAATGTAAGTAATTCTGCAACTTATTATTAATTTATGAACATGTTTTCATGCTTATTAGATCCTTGGCATGTTCTAGGAACACTAACAATGGTATCAGAGCCAATTTTAAGCATGAAAATTTTAGGGTTCATGAGACTAAAATTTGGGGCTTTTATGTTTTGAGCATGATTGTTTCAAATTGATGCTTTGAGCATGTTTAGAATATGATAACTTAGAGTTATGCATGATTAGATTTGAAACAAATCAAAAGAATGAAAAATTAAAATTTTTTTAGTGAGGCCGAATGCTATTGCTGTGAACTGGGCAGTTTTTTTTATTTTTATAACATGAAATGATGTGTTTAAATGCATGTTTAAATGTTGATTGTTGGTTTGATTGGATTAGAATCAAAGTCAATAATATTTTATGTTAAATCAAAGAGCATGTTGAGCATGAAATGATGAATTTAGGATTCATTTGTGTTGAGCATGAAATGATGTGTTTTGGCTTCAATTTGTGTTAAGCATGAATTGATGGATTAAGCATGATTAATTAAGTTAATTGGTATTTTGGAAATATTGAGTTTAATTAATTAATCATGGCTAATACACTTTAATTAAAGTAATTGTGATATTTGGAATATTATAATTATGTTAATAAGCTTTTAATTATGAATGGGCTAAAAGTGTGTATTTGGGCTTAATGGGCTTGGTTTGACTAAGTTTGGTTTTGGACTTTTGGATTGGATCCAATTGGGCCCAAAACCAATTCCATAAGTCCAAATACATCACTTGGCCCTTTAAAGAATTTAATTGGGCCTAATGGGCCTAAATTGATTTGTTGGCAATAGGGTGATTCCTATTGGGCCTTGGCATTTTGGGTTTGATCCATTATGGCCAAAGCCCATGCCTTAAGAATCAATTAAAAGCCCATTGGACTTTAATTGAAATGACATTGGATGTTATTGGGCCTTTGAGACCCATTAAGATTGGATTTGGAATCCAAGTCTTTAAGGCTTATAAGTAAGTGTATATATTTAATTTGGAATTAAATTGGAATTAGTATTGAATACAAATAAATTGGATTTAAAGTTGTAGTTCAATATAATTCAAGAATACTTACTTTGAGTATTTATTCTTAAACGAGTTTGACTCACGCAAATCAAATCGTTGTTTGAACATTGGATGATCATTAATTCAAAGATTAATTAATTGGATTAGATTGATTGAATAACATGATTTGTATGAATACATGAATGTGTTGTATGAATAATGTATATCGGATGGATATTAGAAGGGCAAGGGCAGTTTTGGAAATTGTTGTAATAATTTAGAATTTATTAAATTGGACCTACGTGTCCAGCCTTTTATCTCCTCTCTCATTGTATTTCTCTTCTCACCTATTCCCCTCAATGTAAATGAGGTTTCTTTATTGTATTTAGTAATTGGGTAGAAGTTAGAATAGTTCTAGCCGGGGAGAGGAAAGGAGTGATTTGTTCTAGGAACAATTTGTGACATATCCATCCGTATATCATTATTAATATTTATTTATTTATACGCGCTTTATTATGTATTTAGAATGCATGTTTAAGGGTGTATGATGATGAGACCTTAACAAAGATAATAAATTGGTTGCCAATTTGCACGCCAAAAACCCTCAAAAACATATTAAGCGTTTTTCCTTCTGTTGAGTGATTCTTACTCAAGATCCAAAGTTGGCATTGGTTTGTTGGCCAAAGTCAAGACCTTTGTCAATTGCGGATGTGTTTGAATCATGAGAGTTTTGTTCCATATCGGTGTCTTGTCCAAGTCGTGATTTGTTGGCCAAAGTCAAGATCACTTCTTGTCCATCGACATTGATTACGAAGCTTTCCATGTCAATGGGTTCCGCTTAACTGGGATCATTAAGTTTGTTGTGCCAAAGCCAAGGCTTAGTTGATTCAGAGGAAAAAGGTTAGGTAATATATTTGATATATTGGCATATATAAGATATATGTTTCGGACTTGGATGTTCACCTACTGGATCTAGGAATTGGATGAGATCCAATTGATCTTAGAGATCTACCTAGTTAAGTATCATACAATTTGTTGGCCAAAGTCAAGATTGTGTGTTATTTAACGGGATCCTAGCCCACTAGGAAACTAGGTTTCCCGAGTACTCAACCGAGGGTTAGAGGCTCGCCGAAAAAAAGTGGGAGGCAAGAATTAAATTTGCAATATTCGTTTAGATACTTGCCATACGCGCTCAATCAAATATCATTCGTCAAATAAATTAAATGTTAGTTGGACTAATATTTAATAGTTGTTTAATTTAACAGTTAGACTGTATTAAAAACTACTTCATTTATAGTTGATTATATAATTGGATTATAGTAATCAATATATATTTGAATTTTACCCTTCAATTATAGTTGATTATATAATTGGATTATAGTAATCAATATATTTGGATTTTACCATCATTTATAATGATTATATAATTGGATTATAGTAATCAATATATATTTGATTTTAACCAATAAAATTGTAATAAGTTATATAGTTAGACTATAGTAATCATTACATTAGATTGTACCTGAAATCGTTGATTAAATAGTTGGACTATTAGAATCAAGATTAAATTGAAAGATTAGTGTTTGAAACATTATCCTAGAGAAAATGTGTTTAGACGACTTTAATTTTCAAATTGGGAATAAATTTCAGGATAGTCCTGAAACTAAGAAGTTACTTTATTTGATAAAATAACATCTTAGGCCTAAGCCCGGAGTTAAGCAAATAGTAGAGCATGATCTTTGGAAGATTCATGTGATGATAACTTTAATGTTTAATCCATTATGCTTGCCATAAAGACTCCTTAATTTCCTAATCAGAACTAAGGATTAGATCCTTAAAGTATGATGAAGAAATTGAAGGATCTTCATAGATCTATTCTTAGATCTTAGAAGTATTAAATTGCAATTAATAACTCTTGGAGAGTTAATGCTATTCTCAAGGAGACAAAGCTAAAGTTTGCAATAAGGCAAGTAGCGCAAGGCGCACCTTACTTCGATATTCTAGAAACCCAAGGCTTGGCCAAAGACTTCTGGAATGTGAAAAGGGCAAAGGCAAAATCATTATAATCTTCTAGGAAGATAAATGACATATCCCAAGATGTCTGCCTAAATTGTGGCAAACGGGGTCATTGAAGCATGACTGCCGTATGGACAAAGCAGACATGAAGGAATTGAAGACGAGCAAGGCTCTGACTTCAAATATGTTTGTCATAAATATGTTCACTACTAGTATTAAAATTTGATTTTAAATACTTAGTGTGATACATAAATATGCATTGATGTGCAGAATCTGCTGTGAGCAGGATACTGACTTCAAATGAGATTAATCTGTGAATCGGAAACGGGACGACAGTCGCTGTTTCAACCGTAGATACCTAAGTTTAGGAACTACCATTTGGGTGTGTACTTAAATTAGGAAACTGTTATAATGTAACTAGTTTGACTAGAAACATTATCTCTATATCGAGTATAACTCGTTGCGAGTATACCTTTATATTCTAGAACACTAAAGTTATTTTTATTTTATAAAGATGATATTGAGATAAACACATTAGATGTGAATAACAGTATTTATATTTTGAATATAAATAAATCTCAAACATATAATATGACAAACAAATAGCTCAAACTGATTTGATCAGATGAGACTTATTTGTGGCAGTGTTGTCTGGGACACATTAAACAAGACTCGTATATCCACACTTTTGAAGAGTGGATACTAGGACGGATTTGATTCCACTCAAATAAAGTCTACGAATCTAGTTTATTAGGTAAAGTACCTAAAATACCTTTTACTTGGTGAAAGTGCAAGAACCACCGATCTGTTAGCCCTATTCATAGTGAAGTAAGTGGGCCCATGTCTAGCTAGGCTAGAGGTGGATATGAATGTTTCGTGACCTTACGGATGTGGCATCGCGTTATGGTTATGTGTTTCTTTTGAAAACAAATCAAAAACTTTTAGAGTTTCGACACGAAATAGACGAACAGATCGGCTAAAGTATTAAAACATCACGGTTTGACCATGATGAAAATACTTAAGCAGTTAAGTTTCTCATATACTTGAAAGAGTATAGTATTCTTTCAATGAGGACTCCTCCCGGAACACGTCAGTTTGACGGTGTGTCCGAACGGAGAAACCGAATTTTGTTGGACATGATAAGGTTAATCATGAGTCGCTCTGAGCTACCATTTTCCTTCAAAAGGGATAAGCATTAACAGTGCAATACTTATTTTGAATAAGGTTCCATAAAAAATCTTGTTTGACAGATTTCATATTAGATATAAACAGGAAAGAAACTGGGTTTTCTCACTCCTGATGATTTGGGAATGCTAGGCATATGTTTGGATGATACCAAACTAGAACCCAAATTGGATAAGTGCCTAATGTAATTGGTTATCCTAAGGAAACCAAAGTATAGTACTTATACAACTCACTAGAGAACAATGTAATTGTTGCTCACCATGCGGTTTTCCTAAGAGGAATACCGATATGCAGTGGTAAGTGGGAGGATAGTAAAACTCGATGAAAAATCGGATATACTGTTCAAGGCACCAAGTCCTTAATGGAACACAAACAGTTCATCAAGGATGAAACTGTACCAGTAATCTTCGAATACACAAGAACCGCGTAGGTCGGAGAGAGTCAGAAAACAACCTGGGGTATATGGGTTCTGATCTCACCTCATAAAGATGTCAATCTTTTGAGGAATACGAACTGACTACGTATGAGGAAGTGATACAAGGTATCGACTCCCTATTATGGCAAAGTGCCATGAGTCCGAAATGGATTCCATGTATAACAACTACGTTTGGACACTAGTTGTTGTACCACAAGGCATTGTGCCTATTGGTACTATATAAGTCTTCAAGGAAGACATACATGGAAGGCAACATACCAACGTACTAAGCTAGGCTTGTAGCGAAAAGGTGTCGTTATCAACATTGTGTTGATTACAACGAAATCTTTTACTGTTGCCATGTTAAATCCATTTGGATAATGCTTGCTGATGCTGCATGTTTCATTTATGAAATATGGTAGCTGAACGGGAAAATCGCTTTCCTAAGAAAGGAAACCTTTTGGAGGATGTTTACAACATCCTGACGGTTTTGTCGTATCAAAACTAGCAAACAAGGTTTGCAGGTTATTCGATCCATGTTTGGATTGAAGCAAGCATTAGGTTCTTGGAATTATCGTTCGATGTAATGTAATCATAATAGTTTATGATTTAATTCAAAACGAGAAATGATTCTTGTGTATATAAGGAGGTTAGTGGGAGCGCACTGACAATGATGTCCTAATTAATGATGATATGTCATTTCTTGGAAATGATATTCCCATATTACAATCGGTGAAAGCTTGGCTTTCATTGAAAATTCTCCGTGAATTTTTGGGAGAACAACCTTTATTCTAGGAATAAAGATCTACTGAGTAGATTTAAAGTTGTTAACACTCTCTGAGAACTCGTACATTGAAAAATGTACGTGACCTGGTGTCTCATCGCTTTGAGCATATGGATTCACAAACAGGTCAATCCAAGTGATAGTCACTGGATTGATATTAAGAACATCCGTTAGTATCTTAAAGAACTAAGAATGATGTCTTAACTATGAGAAGGAGAACTTGAAGTGACTGGATCACTGCTGTAAGTTTTCTAACCGATAAAAACAACGGTACAATACAGTTTGAATAACGGAACAGTGAGCTGGAAATCTTCCAAGCAAGATAATGTTACCGAATAAACAACAAATGTGGGTCATTGCTGCGGCTGAGGCAGCAATAGAAGCCATCTGGGTCATTAACAAATCTAATTAGATTAGATATAGTTCTGTTAGCAGCTGAGCTAGGCTACAGCGCAGACTAAAGAATTAATGGTCTCATCAACGATCCAGATATATACTTCGACTATTCATCTGATTCGTTCGGATCATACATCGTGGCGATGTGATGATCGAATAAATTGCATCAGACGATAATCATACAAATCCGCTGACGAAAGCCTTTCCTCAGCAGTTTGAGCGAACCGTACATAGTTCGGGTGTAAGACACTCGAGTGACTGGCTATAGGCCAAGTGGGAGATTGTTGGACAATTATGACCCATAGCGTCACTATTTGTACAGATCATGGTGTTGTTGTACAAATTAACTATGTGACAAGAGATTGCACTCTTATCATTTGTGATTAGATCACCTAGATGTATAATGATATGAGGTCCTTATGATTAGTTCCTGGATTGAGATGATATGAGACAGTATCAGTCCACGAAGGATTAATCATTAAATATCCATAGTCGTAGTATTATCGAGACTGGACATCGATAATGCGGAATAGACTAGTATTACACTTGTGCGTGTTATGTGAGATCATAACGGCATAGTTCTCATATATTTTGGTATAGGATACTCATGCAAGTGTAATAGGAGGTTGTGTTTTACCGATGGTACGGAAAACAGCTTCGCTCTGGATAGACCCCTCGGAATTCCATTGGTGGTATGACTATGTGTCTATGGAAGTCCGAAATCAGGGTAGGTGTATTTGGTCTTAACCTGAGACTTGCATCGCTAATACTTGCGACAATCGGTATGCTTTAGTTTTGGTCGTCCAGGGCTTTAACAGGTTCTGTGTACGCCTCTGCTGGGTATATCGAGAATCGTAGTGTATTGGGTGTGATGTCAAGACGGAAGTATCACTCCAGTCATAGTGGAGATGATGTCACGTAGGATACGTACTAGTGCTCTTAAGTACTGCAGTCATCGGGATATTATGACTAGGTCATGTATGTCCGATTATAGAGACTAGTTACCAGACATCCGACATGTGCTTCGTACGGGGCAGACCATTCCAGCCCCAGGCCTAGCACGTGACAATCCGATACTGGATCGCAATACGCAATACTACGTATACTACGCCTGACATAGATTATATATTCCAGTAAGAATATTTCTGGAGAATTGGGTAGGCACGGTGCTTTGCTAGAAGCCAACCATGTCTTGTAAATCGGTAAGCACGTGGTACGAGGTACGCACGTATTCGGATAATCCGATGACCGTATTTACTGCCAACATATCCAGGGATCTCTTGGGTCGCTTCCCAAAGATTCACCGATGACAGTTGATTTAAATTAGAATTAATCTGGGATTAATAAGAGAGAGAATTAATCTGGGATTAATTAAGATGGAGAAAATTAATCTGGGATTAATTGAGGTATTATTTAATCTGGGATTAAATGTGTTCGAAAGAGAGAGAACGCGATTAATTTGGAATTAATCGGTAGAATAAATTTAATAGTTAAATTTGATTTTTCTATTTAATTTATTCGTATGGGCTAAAATTAATATATCGGATATATTAATATGAATTGGATTTCATTACGAAATTAAAGTCGGACTTTAATATGAACGAACGAATTAATTTAGAATTAATTCGTAGACGACATTCGTAATATATTTGCGAGGCATCGTTATTTAATTAAACTAGATTTAATTATTTAGCGATGAGAATTGTCGTTTAATCGGATTAAACGGATCCGAGCCGCGGCAAATGTTCGTAGAGACATTTGAATTTTGAATTCAAATGTGGGGCCCACTTTAATGTGGTAGTTGGGAGAGTGGTTGGCATTTATGCCATACCCTCCACTTCCAACCACTTGGAATGGTTTTGGCAAAACCATTTACCCAACCACCTTGTTTAGGTGAAAATGTAAAAGGGATTTTACCAAAAACCTTCTCTCTCTCTCTTTTGTGTATGCATCACACAAAACACATTTTGAACAAAATGGAAACCCTAATAACTCTCCATAGGCGTGGTGAGCTTCTTCCTCTCCCTCTTTGATTTTGTTGCAATTCAAAGGAGCTAGCACTTCATGGAATCAACTAAGGTGATAGGGAAACAACTTCAAAAGCTTGGAATCACAAAGGAAGGATCTTGGAGATCTTCAACTCAAAGCTTGGAATCAACAAAGGAAGCATCTTGTATCTTGGATCTTCTTCTCAAAATTTTAAAAGCTCAAATCCATTCAATGTAAGTAATTCCGCAACTTATTTTGCATTTATGAACATGTTTTCATGCTTATTAGATCCTTGGCATGTTCTAGGAACACTAACAGTTTGGTGGGAGCTTGACTATTTTTATTATTTTTTTTTTTTTTTTTTGCTTTGAAAAATGACTTTAATAATTACACATAACACACTTACGGATGTTTCATAAATTTCGGTCATGAAATCTTCAGAATTCGAAATTATTGTATTCTTCAAAGTTGTAGCTCTTTAGGTCTTCCTTAATCTGAAACTTGAATCAGCTCAATCCGATATCGGATTAAAACGTTATGCCCAAAATACGATAGTTGCGCAAAATTGGAATTTCCGAAACTGCACTTCGTTAGAACGCCCTTTCAAGTTTCCAATCTCCAAAATTAATATGTCAAGTCCAATTTTTGCCCTTATTTGACCCACATTTCGTCCTAAATGATTTCATTGAGTCCCAATATTATTTTATCTGCAAATAAACTAAAACACATCAAAACGTTCATCAAACACGAGAAACTAAACAAAATATTAAGTAAAAGGGGCGGTAAATATTGATATATTTTCCGCTCATCACACCCCCAAACCTAATATGTTACTAGTCCTCGAGCAAAACAATAAAATAAAATATAAGAAACAATTAAAATTAAACTAAGCCACTTTCGTATGGATCACAGTTGCATTTAGTGTATGCAACAAGCCTTTAAACCCCTAGGTGTCCCTAGTGGACGAGTTGTAGTCTCGTGAGGGCTTACATCAACGATACCCACAAACGTTTTACAAAAGTAAAAAGATAATAAAACTAATGCACACAAAAGCAAAAAGACAAGAGAAAATAGAATAAAGAAGTTAGTGACTAAACAGATGAAACTTCTAATCCAAGTCAATAATTATTTTGTTTCTTTTTAAATTACCGAATAAGTAAATTCTCCGATTATTTTTACCATTCTCCATATACACAGTCAACAAAATATTAATCAACTCATTTTTCCCACAATAGTCACGAGTGTAGTTGAGAAGAGAGTAATATTTTTGTCCTAAAGTTTTATCAGAATTCACACCTTTTTAAGCAATGGAATAAAATTTATTTATTTATTTTTTTTTTTTTTTTTATTTATTTATATACAATATCTTCCATAGACACCCCTACAGACTTAATTACTCAGACTTCATATATATATATATATTTTTTTTGGCAACATCTTCGATCCATGTAACGAGCTTTGGGCCAGTGACTCCCAAACCAGTTGGTTTTAGGGCACTAGGTGTTAAAACACCCTTACACACTTAATAACTCGGATCTATGACGTTTTTTTTATCCCATCGCTTTTTTAGGTGCTTCCTCCAATTAAACTAGAGCACTGAATATTACAAACTTTTCAATTACAACTCATGTCTATATGTTACCATGTATGTTGATAATACCTGTCAACTGAGCATATGAAGATCCATTTTAGTCAGTTTTATGAAGAATTCACAAATTAAATAATTCAAAAGGAAATAAACAAAGATTAACTTGTTTCGAAATAGGTTGAGATACGTCTCAGGAGTGGAAATTCCTTACTCGGCTATCTCTTACACCAATTTCACCTGATTAATCAAACAAAAATACAAAATATTTTTTTGGTTTTTGTAAAAATTTTCAATTTTTTTGGCTTTTTTGAAAAAATTTGACTAAAAATAAAACAATAAAAACAAGATACAATTTAACTATTCTCCTCCCCCAAACCTAAATGAGACATTGTCCCCAATGTCTTAAATAGTAGAAGAAGAGTTTAGAAAACCGTACATGGTTAGCTAAAATTCTATAACTAAATGAAAAGTTAAAGGTTAAGATCCAAATTTATCCGACGCCTCTTACCACGATCATTATCGGACCAGTTTATCTTGGAAATAATGGGGTCAATTTGTGGTTCAAATGCTAAGATTTGGTCAATTAAATCCTGAGCAATTCTGGCAGTGAAGATGAGTTCTTTTAAAGGTTTTGACACGAACCCATTTCTTTGGGCATCATCAAGAAATACACAAAGAAAATCATAAACTCCATCTGGATTGAACAGTCCAATTGGTTTCTGGTGTATGTTCAAGTATGCCCAAGATAGTACTGTAAAAATTTCCTCCATCGTGCCCAAGCCTCCTAGCAAAGCAATAAAAGCATCAGCACGGTTAATCATCTCTACCAGTCGGTCAGACATACCTGGCACGATTAGTTCTTGGCCGCTTGATGATCTAATCAGATTCGCTTCCACAAGGGTTTTGGGATGATTCCCAAAACTTGACTGCCTCTGTCCTGTACTGCCTTTGAAATGATCCCCATTAATCCAAGATTGCCACCGCCATATACTAGGTGCAAATTCCTTTCTGCACTGACTCTACCAAATTCTTGTGATGCCGCTACGTATTGTGGCTTAGTACCAACACTAGTACCGCAAAACACATAGATATTTTCAACCCGTCTTCTTGAAGTAGCTTCCATTTTTATCCGGATGCCTTCAAAGGTGCAATGATGAGTTGAATTTATAGAAACTGAAAAGAGTGAGTAATAATAGCACAAGTATCTTCCAAATGACGATTAGTAGCAAAATAGTAAATCATGAAATATCAAAAAGTAGTTTGGATTGTCGGAGAAAATAAAAGAAAATCACAAAACAAATCACAATTATTAGAAAAAGACTAAGAGATATAATATTTACAATAATATAACGGCTTGAATGATGTCTATGTGTCAGGGACAAGTTTCCCATCCAATTTTCTTATAAATTGGCAAACAGGGTCTTTTAGAGTCAGATTCCCGAGACTATATTGTTGTCTTTCTTTACGAAATTGTGCATATAAAATGCTAATTTCATGATACACATATCCACTGGGATGCATCTCAAGAGTTTTAGATATTTCATCCAAATACTCCTTACTCAAGCCATCCCTAATGAAATTAATCTTATCTTCGCGGTTATTAGACATCATTTCTAAATATCGACAACGAGTATCACAAAACATACGAGCACATTTATAACAAACACACATTCTTTTGGCTTTTCTCTTTTTAGCATATGTGCTTCTTCCTAAACCAGGCAGATGTGAAATAAAAGAGTTAGAGGACTCACATGCCAATCAGACCCGTGCTTCAATAATCCAACGAATGTCAGTAGGCATACCTTTGATCATCAGTAGTCTCATTCGTTCCAAGCAAGCTTTGTAAACTTTCATCGGAGATTTTTGAGGGAGATAAGGAAATTGCTTGTGAAGATTTACGAGAGCATCTTCCATCTTGAAATGACTTAACCTGCAAAAACTAATCACACAAAAATTAAAAGACACCAAATCACAATATATACACAAATTGCATGGGTTGCCTCCCAGCTAGCGCTAAGTTTAATGTCGTCAGCTAGACATGATTTCCTGAACGTTATGCTAGATCTGAAAGTGTGACACTTTCTTTTTGTTGCTCAAATGATTTTCCTCAGTAGTGCTTGACACGCTTGTTTTTAACCTTGAATGTTTTATTGGAGTTGGGATCATATATCTCAACGTCTCTATCTGGTAAAACTTTGGTGATTAAAAAAGGACCTAACCACCGAGATTTTGGCTTCCATGGGAAGAGTTTCAAGCTTGACTTGTTTAACAATACCTTATGTCCTGGTTCCAGTTGTATGCGCACTAACGTGTCATCATGTTTCTTATTATCCTTTTCTTTGTACAATTTGGCATTCTCAAAAGGCTGAATGTGAAATTCTTCCAATTCGTTGAGCTGGTGGAACTGTTTCTCTTCTGTTGCTTATAGTGCAAGAATTGGCTTCTTCAGTGCACAACACATTTTATCTTCAGGCTCCACAGGCAATTGACATGCTTTAAGTTTGTCGGTAGAACTTTACATTGCATCGCAAGTCTGGATGGTACTATTTATCACATCAAGTCTGAAACATTCCTCATTCTCGTCATTCGGGAAATTCATGGCTTTGAAAACATTGAATGTTACTTCTTGGTCCTGTACCCTCATGGTTAGTTCTCTTTTTTGTACATCAATAATGGTTCGACCTGTAGCCAAGAATGGTCTCCCGAGAATGATCGGCACGTCTTCGTCTTCATCCATATCAATGACAATAAAATCTGCTGGGAAAATAAATTTGTCAACTTTGACCAGCACATCTTCAACTACACCTCTTGGAAATACAAGCGTTCTATCAGCAAGTTGTAGAGAAACTGAGGTAGGCATTGGTTCTTCAATCTGTAGTTTCATGTAAATAGAAAAAGGCATCAAGTTAACACTTGCACCTAAATCACACAAAGCCTTACCGAAGTTATGTTCTCCTATGGTGCAAGGAACAGTGAAACTGCCAGGATCTTTCAACTTTGGGGGAAGCTTCCTCTGAATGATGGCGCTGCATTCTTCTGATAACGGAATTGTCTCGTAATCTCCCAATCTTATATTTCGTGAAAGAATGTCTTTCATGAATTTGACATAGCTGGGCATTTGTTCCAAAGCTTCTGCAAATGGAATGTTGATATGCAGCTTTTTAAAGATCTCCAGGAATCGAGCAAACTGCTTGTCCAATTTGTTTTTCTGGAGACGTTGTGGAAAAGGAGGAGGTAGAGTGTTCTTTCTTGCTCTTTTTCCTTTGCTTCTTTTTCCTCTATTTGTGGAACTGCTTCGTTACTTTTTTTTGGAACTTCTTCAATAGATGCCTTGATTCCAACATCTTTGTTGATTTCTGTACCGATTTTTAAAGTAATGGCTTGGCATTGCTCCTTCCCTCGGTTCCTTGGATTTGGTTCTGTGTTGCTAGGAAGGTTCCCTGGCGGTCTGTAACTCTGAGCATTGGCCAGTTGTCCAATTTGATTTTCCAGTGCTTTGATGGAAGCAGATTGGCTTTGAAAAATAGCATCATATGCTGCTTGTTACTTTTTAAACATCTCTACAATCCATTCTTTCATTTCTGGTTCTTTTTCAAACTCCTGGCTTTTGTTTTGCTGTTGAAATCCAGGTGGTGGATTGTTATTTTGCCATGAATTGTTGCTCCATGAAAAATTGGGATGAATCCTCCACCCTGGATTGTAAGTGTTGGAATATGGATTGTTCCTCTGTTTGTTGAAATTGTTGACATAGTTCACCGTTTCTTCATGTTGGTTTGGCTCTGGTGCTCCTCTATATGGTGAACTTGTGGCTCTGGCGATGTTTACAACTTGCGTGCTAAGTGTTTCCAGGCTTTTGCACATTTGCTCCAACTTAGTATTCACTGCTGAGTTAGCTCCAACTTCATAAATTCCTGCAATTCGTTGAATCATGCTCATTTTTGTTGGCCACAATGAATTGTTGTTAGCCATTTCTTCGATTAAGTCACAGGCTTGATCTTCTCCTTTTGCCATCAAAGCTCATCCAGCAGCAACATCAATTGTGGTTCTCATCAATCCAGAAAGTCCATTATAGAAAGTTTGGACTTGAAGCCATTTTGGAATCTCATGGTGAGGACATTTCCGGAGCAAATCTTTGTACATTTCCCAAGCTTCGTAGAGAGTTTCCAAGTCAAGTTGTACAAAGGATGTGATATCATTTCTCAGCTTTGCTGTTCTGGCTGGTGGAAAGTACTTTGCAAGAAATTGGTGGCTAGAGTGTTCCAAGTTGTGATGGAACCTGCTGGTAATGAATGTAGCCAAGTCTTAGCTCTGGCTTTCAAGGAATATGGAAAAACACGCAATCTCATTGCTTCTTCAGCTGCTCGGTTGTAATTGAAAGTACCACAAACTTCCAGGAAGTTGCTGATGTGGGCATTAGGATCTTCAGTTGCATTCCCCCCAAACTGAACTGACTGCTGTATCATTTGAATGCATGTTTTGATGTCACACGCATTTGCTGGTAAGGGAGGAAGTACAATACATGAAATGAAGCTGTCAACCACCGGAATGGTTCTGTCTCGAATAGGAATTGGTGGTGCAACCTCCAAAGGTTCAGGTTCCATGTTAACGATTGCTTCTTGGCCTTCTCGCCTTTCCCTTCTCAACTGTCTGATGATTCTTTCAATCTTGGGTCAAGCGGTCGGATTTCAAAGCTTCTGGTTCGTCTCATGTAGTTTCTGAGAACCTGAAACACAAGAAAACAAAAATAATAAGAAAAATAAAATTAGACACAAGTAACAGTATCTAACCTCAAAACTAATAGTGAAAAATAAATAAGTCCCCGGCAACGGCGCTAAAAACTTGACCGGCGTAATCACACACGTATAACGCAAGCGCACGTATCGTTCAAGTAGTATAAAATTATCGATCCCACAGAGACTTAAAACCTTTTGTTATTAATTAATGAAGCCAAATTTTTACAAGTATCTAATGGATTGATTGTTTGATTGGGTGATGACTTTAAACTTAAAACATAAAATAAAATTGTGCAAAAGGAAATTGAGGAAAATTCAATATTATTAAATTATCCAGGGTTGTGAATCTTTCCAATATCTTTTTAAAAGATGAAGTGGTTATTTTACGTTTGTGTAATATATCGGTTTAATAACCTGGAACACGAAATTATGTAAAAGCCTCTTCTGATGGTCAGATACAAATACCCAGTGTAACTTAATTAATCATATTCCTATGTCAACCAAGTTATCTGAATTCATTAAGATTAAGTTACAATTATGGCTACCCCTACACGACAGGTATATTCATATCCTGTAAGGAAATCTATTAAAGGGTTCTATCCTGAAGGAAGATCGTGGGCTATTGAGTCTAGGCTTTAAACCTAAAATCTATTTTCCAAGTTCATTTCAAGTTTACCGAATCAATCTTATTAATGGCCAGTTAACAAGAAGCATTAAGACTAAGGCTCAATAAATAAACCTTTATATTACCCAAACCATAAAATAACCCCTTATTAACCGGTGATATTGGAATTCATCACAACCCCAGATAATTGACTTAGTTATGACACATAACTAGGGCTGGTAAAAACTTAAATAAAATAAAAGACATAAAGTAAATTGCTGAAAAGTAAATTGCTGAAAAGTAAATAAAGTAAAAGTACAATAAAAGAAAATGTTGGGGGTTAGAGGATCCACTTTTATTACTACTATTTTAGATATCTCACTTAATATAATATATTAACTTTGCGTGATAATTACCAAACATCCATATAGGCGGTATCCGGTTTAGTCAGGTTAAAACCAATTTATAATTAATTACCAACCGACCAATATGGCGGTATCCTCATTAAGTCAGGTTTATTATATTATAATTAAGGGAGATTAATCTAAATAGCAATAATAAAAGCTTTACCTTTTACCCCAACAAGGGAAAGTTACCTCATCATTACTGAAAAGTAAAAACTGAAAATTAAAGAAAGAAAAGTACTGTGCGTAAAAGTAAATTGCAGAAAGTAAAGACTGAAAAGTAAAGAAAATAAAGTGTGAAAGCTGAAATTAAATACTAAAAGCTGTAAATAAACGAACAATATACAATCTTCTTAGTATTCTTAAGGAATTACATAGAAGAATGTATGAATTTACAAATGAAATGGCTTGATATTTATAGGCAAAATTTTACCTCCATCAAATCATCCACCAAATCCATTATTAATTGCTCCACTAATTGCTCCACCAAATCCATTATTAATTGCTATCATGTTTGGTGGGAGCTTGACTATTTTTATTTTTATTTTTTTATTTTTTTTTGCTTTGAAAAATGACTTTAATAATTACACATAACACACTTACGGATGTTTCATCAATTTCGGTCATGAAATCTTCAAAATTCGAAATTATTGTATTCTTCAAAGTTGTAGATCTTTAGGGCTTCTTTAATCTGAAACTTGAATCAGCTCAATCCGATATCGGATTAAAACGTTATGCCCAAAATACGACAGCTGCGCAAAACTTGAATTTCTGAAACTGCACTTCGTTAGAACGCCCTTTCAAGTTTCCAATCTCTAAAATTAATATGTCAAGTCCAATTTTTGCCCTTATTTGACCCACATTTCGTCCTAAATGATTTCATTGAGTCCCAATATTATTTTATCTGCAAATAAACTAAAACACATCAAAACGTTCATCAAACCCGAGAAACTAAAAATATTAAGTAAAATGGGCGGTAAATATTGATATATTTTCCGCTCATCACATTGATCGCTCGGGTGGTTACCATCACATATCTCACATTTGATCATTGCGTTCTAAAATGGTTGAGCAAATGTTGTGTTAATTGGCTCTGACATCCATGGATAATTGTTGGACTGGACAACATGCCTCAGAAAATCGGACTGTGTCTCCCTGATATGGGCATCTTTTCTCCTCTTAAAGCTTGTAATGCTTCCATTGCCCAATAATGATCCATATTTCAACCACCTGAAAATAAAAGAAACAAATAAAAACTTTTAAAAAAAATTAGATACAAGTAAAGTATATAGCTTAAAAATTAATAATGCAAGAAAAATAAGTCCCCGACAACGGCACCAAAAACTTGATTCCGTGAAATCACACACGTTACGCAAGCGCACGTATCGCTCAAGTAGTATAAAAATATCGATCTCATGAGGACTTAATTCTTTTACTATATATTATTAATTATTGACACTAAATGTTTACAGGTATCTAATTGTGGAAGAAATGGATTGTTCGCTGGTTGTTGGTGAAGTGGATTTTTAAAATAAATAAATAAAATTACAAAATAAAACAAAGGAAAATAATAATAAAGAAAACATTTAGGGTTGTGAATCCGCCCAATATTATTCTAATGATGAATTGATTCTCTTATACATGTGTAATAAATCAGTTGTTAACTTGGAATACGAAGATATGCATAAGCCTCTTCCGATGGTCGAATGCAAACACCCAAAGTAACCCAATTAACTATATTCATATGTTAATTAAGAAACTCTAAATTCTTTAAGTTTAAGTTCCAATTGTGGCTACCCACGCCCGACATGTATATTCCTATCCTGTAAAGAAATCTCTAAGATGTGAGATCATGAGCTATTGAATCTAAGGCTGAAACCTAAATTCTCTTTTCCAAGTTCATTTTAAGTTTACCACATCAATCTTTTTGGTGATCGGGCAACAAGAAGCATTAAGCTTGAGATTCAATAAACAAGCCAAAACATCACACATAATATAAAGAAAATCAATTATTAAACTCGTGAATATTGTGTTTCATCACTTCCGTAGAATAAAAATAAAATGCTGGGGTTAGGGGATCCACCTTTAATATTTCAAATCTAGAAATCTCTCTTATTATAATATATAAATTTGTATTATATTACCAACCGAATATATAGGTTGTATCCAATTAAGTCAGGATTAAGAATATTTTAATTAAGTCTAATCGACCATAAAGGCGGTATCTGATTAAATCAGGTTTTAAGATAATTTTA
The DNA here is from genome assembly GCA_019454045.1 of Zanthoxylum bungeanum. Lineage (NCBI taxonomy): Eukaryota > Viridiplantae > Streptophyta > Magnoliopsida > Sapindales > Rutaceae > Zanthoxylum > Zanthoxylum bungeanum. The sequence goes on along the minus strand of SKCR01033581.1, from coordinate 29,117 downwards.
TATATTATAATTTAAGGGAGATTAGCCTAAATTATCATAATAAAAGTTTCATCTTTCCCCCAGCGGAAATTAACTATAAAACATAAAAGAAAGATAAAACAAACAAACTATTATTACTACTGAAAATAAAAATGCATAATTAAAATACTAAAAATAAATATAAACAAGATACAATCTTTAGGTCCTTATTAAGAACCTTAAGAAAAGTATGAATTTGGAAAATGAAATCAGCTTCAATATATAGGCAAAAAATATGGTCTGTATCGCGACGCATAGGGTGCTCTGCGTCGCAACGCGTGCACAATAAATGGCGGTTGTCGGTAGCTGAATTATTGATGCACGTCGCAACGCAGAGAAGGTTGTGCGTCACGATGCGTGCTACATTGATGACGCGGTGATGACGCAAGTGATGACGTGTGTCGGCAACTGGATTATTGTGTCGGCAGGCTGCATAATTGAGGCGCGTCGCGACGCGTGAACAGTAAATTTCTCATTTTGCCATTTTTATCCGTTTTTCGTCATTTTAGCCCCAAGTTAATTCCATTGAGTCCCAAAATTTTATTTATCTGCAAAACAATTAAAAACACATCAAAACGTTCATAAAACCCAAAAAACCATATAAAATATTAGGTAAAAAAAAAAATAAATATTGATATATTTTCCGCTCATCACCTGTAAACTAAATCATAATTCGTATGACAGAGACATGAGAAAGAAGATAAGCCAAAGGATAAAGATGAAGAAATGAGAGAGAAGATAATGCAAATAAATGTGAATTATTATGGCTAACAAAAAGATAAAGGCACGTGAGTGTTTATTAAAAAATGAAAAAAAAAATAGAGTTATATTATTTTTACAGAACATAATTCAACATTTTTAAGTTTAAATGAGGATGGAGGAAAATTTACCCTTATATTTAAGATTGTAGTAATTATTATGACTGAGTTTTATACTTTACAATGCCACCATATTAATGTTTAAAAAAATATATTTATAAATAATTTACAAAATTAAATTATTTGATTAGTTAAGGAGATTGAACAAATCAATATTATAAACACAAATTATAAAGTTTTTTTTTTTTAAATAAACTAATCTTATATATAATTTTTAAACACAATTATGACTTGTATATTTAATAAAAATATGTTTTTAAAAATAGTATAAATGAACACATATTCACTATTTTTTTTTATCATTTTCAATTATGTAAACCGAACATGTATTATTGTTTTTATATATAAAATTAAAGATACATAAAAGGATACCAGACGCGTCAAAATACAGCAAATTGAAAACACCATTTATATTTTCAAATTTATTTTATGAAAATACAAATTGAAAAACAATACCTAAGGGGCCCTTAATAGATAATCAATTGAACAGATTCATTAGTTGGATTCTAAAATTTTACAACCAGAATCAAAACTAAAACTACTTTTTTAGTACTACACTTTTAAAACTACAACTTATCTTAAAATAATCGAATCTAATTTCTAAATCAAACTTTCAATTCCGTTCTAACGAGTTTCTAATATACCTCGAACCCGGAGCACACCAGCACCTACTTTGCATAGTAAGAGAGTTGTATAAGAGCCAAACTGCTCCAACGACTTACACTGATTTCATCGTAACCTTTCCTGGTATACATATCTAAAATTCATTTCAAAATTACTTGTTCGGAAAAAATACCTAATTTTGAGAAAATATCATTTGGGCATCCAAAGTTTTTTTTTTGAAACGTTAGAATTCACATTGGCAAACCCCCGACCCAAATAAGGGTGGCAGAAAAGCCCGGACTGAAATTACCTACAAGCAATAGCGACAGAAATCTCTATACCCAAGAGGGGGGGTGAATTGGGTTATCGCTATAAATGCGGAATTATAAAATCTTTGCCGATTTTAAACTCTTATTACCAAGTGGGAGTTTTAGGCAATTTTCTCTATTCCAATTAATAGCCTATATGCAAGTTTCTAATCAATATTATAAATGTAATCAAACTTGCAAATAAGTAAAAGTTAAGGGAAAGAGAAATACGACACCACGATTTATAGTGGTTCGGCCAAACGTGCCTACGTCCACTCCCCCAAGCCTCGCTTGAAGATTTCCACTAGAATCGAGTTTTCCGTGGTTCACTCGTAACCAAGAGTTTTCCGCCAAGGCGCACTCCGAACCTTTTACAAGTTTGAGTTTTATTCGTAGGCTCACTCACAAACCTTTACAATTTACCCAAACAATGGGATTTCACAAACCACAAGTGTTTTGTATACAAAGATTGTAAAACACACTTGGGCACTCACAAATATAATGAAGATTGTGTGAGAGCAAACCCAAGTGTTCTAAGCTCACTAAATGATATGGAAGATGTGTGTGAGAGCTTGGATGAGTGTTTATGAATATGAAGGTGTATCACACTCTTTGTTTGCCTTGGAGAATGTATATGAAGGTTTTCTATATCTCTAACTAGAGGCAAAAGAGTTGGGGTTCTATTTATAATAAAATGCAAAGTTTTCCCCAACTTACAGCGAGACCGGCGAGCACACCGGCGAGGGGACCGGCATGCCGATTTAGGGCTCCAACGGTAACATAACGTTCGAAAAACTAGCTGTTGGACCGGCGAGAAAACCGGCGAGGATACCGGTAAGTAGTTTGCCGGTTCCAGAGAGCATGATTGCTATGCCAATACCGGCATGGAGACCGGCGAGGATACCGGCACGGTATGGCCCGGTTCCAGTAGGCATGCGAAACAGGGGAAGGCCGGTTTAATGACCGGTAAGGGACCGGTAAGGTCCATGCCGGTTCCAGAGAGCTTCCCTAAATACTAAAATGCAAATTGAAGGTTTTAATGCATTTTGTACATGCCCCTAATGCATCTAAGTGAATGTGCATGATCCATATGAGCTTAGGCACTTGAATATTACATCTCACATTACAAATTAAATCCTAAGCTAAGACTTCGCAATATATTCTCCAATTTGCCGCAAGTCTTCACATTCTCGCTCTTCACCTCATATGCTTCGACACTTTTTGTATTGCTTCGTGTTTGCACGTCGAAGTCGTCGATTGCGTTGACGTCATCAAAATCCAATTACGCGACCAAGTCGCCAACACGGACCCGAGCCGGGCTTTCCATTTTTAATTTCTTTTTAAGCATATCACATAATTCTTTTAAAACCATTAAAAGCATCAAGTAATTCAGAATTGTGTACCTCTTCTTCTTCGCTTTCTTTTTCAATTTCAAATCGGATGTCTTCATCCGTGATAGCCATAAATGCTATTGATTTATCTTTGACTTCAACTTCTTCCTCCTCGGATGAGCTTGAATCGCTATCGCTCCAAGTTGAAGTTGCTTTCATTGCCTTTTTCTTTGATTTTCCTTTCATTTTCCTCAATGGGCAATCGGTAGCTATGTGACCCGGTTTGCTGCATTCATAACACATAATTTTCTTGTTCTTCCGCGGCCACTTCTCTTCATTCTTTTCATCCGTCTTTGATTTTCCCTTTTTATTTACGGACTTAAGAAGCTTCTTCAAGTTCTTGTTTAATTGAGCCAACTCATCATCACTATCTTCTTCTTCACTTGAGCTTGACTCATCTTTTCTTCTTGCTTTTAAGGCCAAGGATTTCCTTGTCCTTTTCTCATCTTCCTCCTTTTTGTCCATTTTGATTTCCATTTCGTACTCAAGCAATTTTCCGACCAAATCATCCATCTTCAATGTGTTTATGTCATTTGCTTCTTTAATGGAGGAGGTATAGCTTCTAAACTCTTTCGGGAGAGATCTCAAAATTTTCTTCACTTGATCCGATGTCCCGATGACTTTTCCCAATGCTCCCAAATGATTGATAATGACCGTAAACCTAGAAATCATGTGATCAATTTCTTCCCCGGATTCCATCTTGAAATTGTCCAATTCGCACATGAACCGGTTGATCTTTGATTCCTTCACTTGGCTTGTGCCCTCATTGACCATTTCAAAGACTTCCATAAATCATATGCATTTCCACATTCCGGAAGCTTGCTAACTTGATCCCGATCAATGCCACATAGGAGTTGGTTGAGTGCCTTAGCATTTTGTGAGGCTAGTTTCACATCCTCACTATCCCATTCTAAACTCGGTTTTGGAATATCAACTCCGTTGCTATCCTTCTTTGTTGGCCCTTTTGCACCTCGTGTGATAACCAAATAGGATGGCGGATCATTGGCTAGGAGATAAGTCAACATTCTTGACTTCCAATAGTTGTAGTCGGTTCCGGTGTAAAACGGAGGTCTAGTTGTGGAGTATCCCTCGGCAAAATTTGAAGAGTGGCTTGTAGATCCCATAGTCTATTCTCGGACGGTTAAGTCTTTCTTGAGAAAACCTCGCTCTGATACCAACTGAAATTACCTACAAGCAATAGCGACAAGAAATCTCTATACCCAAGAGGGGGAGTGAATTGGGTTATCGCTATAAATGCGGAATTATAAAATCTTTGCCGATTTTAAGCTCTTATTACCAAGTGGGAGTTTTAGGCAATTTTCTCTATTCCAATTAATAGCCTATATGCAAGTTTCTAATCAATATTATAAATGTAATCAAACTTGCAAATAAGTAAAAGTTAAGGGAAAGAGAAATACGACACCACGATTTATAGTGGTTCGGCCAAACGTGCATACGTCCACTCCCCCAAGCCTCGCTTGAAGATTTCCACTAGAATCGAGTTTTCCGTGGTTCACTCGTAACCAAGAGTTTTCCGCCAAGGCGCACTTCGAACCTTTTACAAGTTTGAGTTTTATTCGTAGGCTCACTCACAAACCTTTACAATTTACCCAAACAATGGGATTTCACAAACCACAAGTGTTTTGTATAAGAAGATTGTAAAACACACTTGGGCACTCACAAATATAATGAAGATTGTGTGAGAGCAAACCCAAGTGTTCTAAGCTCACTAAATGATATGGAAGATGTGTGTGTGAGCTTGGATGAGTGTTATGAATATGAAGGTGTATCACACTCTTTGTTTGCCTTGGAGAATGTATATGAAGGTTTTCTAGATCTCTAACTAGAGGCAAAAGAGTTGGGGTTCTATTTATAATAAAATGCAAAGTTTTCCCCAACTTACAGCGAGACCGGCGAGCACACCGGCGAGGGGACCGACATGCCGATTTAGGGCTCCAACGGTAATATAACGTTCGAAAAACTAGCCGTTGGATCGGCGAGAAAACCGGCGAGGATACCGGTAAGTAGTGTGCCGGTTCCAGAGAGCATGATTGCTATGCCAATACCGGCATGGAGACCGGCGAGGATACCGGCACGGTATGGCCCGGTTCCAGTAGGCATGCGAAACAGGGGAAGGCCGGTTTAATGACCGGTAAGGGACCGGTAAGGTCCATGCCGGTTCCAGAGAGCTTCCCTAAATACTAAAATGCAAATTTGAAGGTTTTAATGCATTTTGTACATGCCCCCAATGCATCTAAGTGAATGTGCATGATCCCTATGAGCTTAGGCACTTGAATATTACATCTCACATTACAAATTAAATCCTAAGCTAAGACTTCGCAATATATTCTCCAATTTGCCGCAAGTCTTCACATTCTCGCTCTTCACCTCATATGCTTCGACACTTTTTGTATTGCTTCGTGTTTGCACGTCGAAGTCGTCGATTGCGTTGACGTCATCAAAATCCAATTACGCGACCAAGTCGCCAACACGGACCCGAGCCGGGCTTTCCATTTTTGGCCCGAGCCCGGCCAGGGCCAAAACCAAAAAAAAAAACAAAACAAACAACAAACAATATATATATATATATATATATTAATATGTTTGTAGCATTTAAATTATTAATTTATCGATGATGAAACTTGTGATTTAGTTGTGAATTGTCTTTGCATATAGTGTGAATGTATTTTGTATTTGTATTTTTTTAATTTTTTAATTTTTTTTTAAAAATTCGGTCCAGAAAAAACCGGGCCGGAGTCGGGCCGCCCGGGCTTTTTTTCTTTTGCCAGACTCGGGCCGGGCTTATCAAAGCTCGGGCCCGGCCCGGCCTGTAGCCACCCTTAGACCCAAACTCCAAGCGGAGTAGGTAAAACCCTCGACTGCCCCAAATTCTTACAATAATACACCTCATGGACTTGAACTTATTAAAATAATGTAATGCATAATATTCTACAGCTATCATATATAAGTTATGTTATGCAATATCTTCTCTTACAGGGTCTAAGAAATTTTGCAGAAATCTCATGATTCATTTAACATGCTTGGCTCTGTTTGCGTACATAATAGTATTTCTATTGTGTTTTGGAGTTCATTTATCTGTTAGAGTAATGCTTCGCTCCTATGCCTATGATCATCTACAAGTCCTAACAATTCATGGACTCGTTAAAATCCAATGGTAAAATGATTCCTTAAAATCCGTGAGAGTTTGGATTGAATTAATGAATTATAAAAAATCTTACAGTCATTGAAGATCTTAACTGAAAACAGTCTTCTAAATCTTATGTTCTTCGAGTCTTCGACTTGTTTTATTGTTTACTTTTGGAGTATCTGTTGGTTAATATGTTTTTATAGGTCATACTTCCAAGAAATAGGGACATAAAAGAGTAACGAGCTACTTACAATACGCAAATAATTGGGAGCTCCTTCAAAAATATTCATGCAGTGAGTAAATTTTTTACAAATTTCAAATAAACAATCCATGGATAATTAAATTGCAGCAAAATGCAGATTGTTCGGAGGTGAGCTTGTGAGCTTGTGCAGACACATTAAACTATGAGCATATTCTCCTCCTTTTGCAAATAGTTTTGCAGATGATCCTCAAAATTTTGTAAGGGGCGGAAATCATTTTTTTTTTTTTTTTAAAAAAATAAGGATAAGACTGCGTACGGATTAAATAATCTTCATAGCTAATAGTGTGACTGTACATCGCAAAATTACCTCTTTAGCGTCGAAATATATCAACGTTTAAATTTGGACGCCAAAACATGGACGAGAAAGACAATTAGCGTTGAAACTTTAAATTTCAACGCTAAAGTATAACATTTTTCGTCCAAATTTTTTCAACGAAAAATGTAAATTTTCGACGCCAAAAGACGTATTTGGCGATGAAAACTTTGGACATGAAAGTACATACTTTTGCAATAAATATTTTCGACGCTAAATAACCTATTTTTCGACGCTAAAGTAAATAAAATGTTAAAATATAAATATTATTTTATTACTTTTAGCGTCGAATAATTCGACGCTAAATTTAACGAATAATAGTATAATTATTTTTATTCTAAATAAATATTTTTGTTATTATAAATTAAAATTTATTAAATAAATACATAGTTTGTTAACAATCATTGCTGCTGTGATTGTTTATACAAATGAAAATAAAAATTATTGCTACTGTGATGGAGGGGCGATCGAGCACGATGTAGTCTGGCCGAGTGAGGCCTTCAGTATCTGCCTGAAATCCCTCGTCTGCTGGTCGAACTCCGGCATCTTCCTCTGGTGGTCCTCATCGACCTACAGTAGCTTCTTCTGGGTCTTCTTCAATGCTTCTTTAGTATTATCTAGCTCTTATTTTATATTGCCCATCTATTCTTTGGTCTTGGCCAACTCTTCATTGGTGCTGACTAACTGTTCTCAAAAGCTAGGGTCAATACGAGAATAAATAACATTGCGTCCAGATGACATCGGCTTCTTACGAGTGCCAAGTCCGACGTTATACGATGTCTGGTTCTTCAAAACCAATTGCGACAACTGCTCATCTGGTAAAGGGTCGGACCCTGTCTCCTCAACTTGTCGCTGGACCTCCACCATTTCGTTCTGTTTAAAAAAATTTAAAGTTAATGTTCGAACTTGAAAAGAAAAAAATTAAATTTAAAAATATATTAAATCCAGTGTTCGGTTTCATCATTGATCCATATATTCTTTTCATTGTAATGAATCACTCAGAAAAATTCCGAAAATGACTGCACCTCACATGTGCTACTCTGCAAAAAAAAAAAAACATAAAGTGATTGTTATTATTAGTAAAATTAATGAAATGTTAAAAATAGTTTAGGATATGACCTCAGAATGTTCGACATAGTGTTGGGAAAATGGCTTGGAGTTTCCACGATGGTTGAAACCCAGGTAATTGTGATTCTTCCGCATTTGCGTCATATTTATTATGCATTTAACAATATTATAAGTAACAAAAACGGTGAGAATTATCAATTTTGTACTATTTTAAAAATTACCTCGTGTTTCTCGCTCGACCAAAGCTCACACAAGAATGTACAATGTTTCTCCTCTATATAACCAGCCTTGTGTTGTGGAGCGTCCAAAGCCCAATATTCGTCAGATATCGGTTTCAAGATTTTTGTCCTAAAATCGTTGTAACTCTTCCCATGTGGTGGTCGAGATACTTCAAGACGTTTGGTTTGTTCAGGTTTATGTCGAACCACTCTTGCAGGAATAACAGCCAAGTACAAATTAAATATAAAATATTAATTTAAAGATAACAAAAAATAACAAAAAATCAATATTGTAAATTTACTCAAAAATAGCGTCGAGAAGAGCTGGTTGACTTTCGTCTCCCACAAGATCTTTCTCCAAGAAACGTAGTTTTGGGGAGCTTCAAACCAAACAACAGCACATATGATATTGGTAAACAATGAAATGTTGCCCAATCTGTCTTTCTCCATCCTCTGATATCTCTATCCGCGTTTGCGAAACCTGGTGCCATTTGCAAAATAATAAACCAAAAATTTAATCGCAACTGTCAAAATAAGCCTGTGTTTAAAATACTATTTGTATACGTACGAGTAAAATCTCGTGAGAGTTTACAACAACGATACCCATAAACAACGTGACAAACACACAATCATACATAAAAAGAAATTAACAAACAAGTTTTCATCATGTCAAACATTAATACATTATACATAATTTATCCTCGTAGGTTTTAAAAATTTGCAACTTATAGAAAATTTGAAAGTGTTTTTCACATCTTAGCACAACTCATATAATATACTCTATGTGTGTCTGTGTGCGCAAGATTCTTTAACACTTCGATTCTCAAATCAATTCACCATGCAATTTCGATTCTTGAAAGTTACTGCTGTTAACAAGTTTAATCATGTCAAACCTTAATACATTAACAGCAGCTTGCTACCAAGATTGATGTGAGGTGAAGTAGACTCCATGACTCTTATTTGCACTACAAGAAGCCTAAAAAATAAAATGTTTAATCCTGAATTCCTTAAGTATAGTTAAGCAAGTGCCTTGCAATAATCCTAAAATACATTACAAGTTAATCACCTCTATTACTAATCACTAACATTACTAACATCATATATCCAAGATTTCCCTCCATAACCACCATTTAGTCATATCTCTACATTTATAAATAACTGTTGGTTTTCAGAGTTCATGTGCAGCGGAAAACGTGTTGGGTAACAGGAAAAATTTAATTTTTCACATGAACAATAAAATCTGATCCGTATTTTCTGGTATATTAATAATAAAATTATTTAGAACTGGAGTAAGAAATATACCTGCAGATCTGAATATCTTTGTAAATCGATTCTTTGAACCACGATCTTCCTCGTCTTATCTCCTCACCTCAAACGGCACGTGTGGGCGTGAAAATAAATGCGAAGAACACTCTAATTTTAGTGAAGGATTCGTGTACTCAACACATGAGACGAATCTTGTAGGGTTATTTTCTTTTTAGTTTTCTTAAAACTAAAACAAGAAAAATCAAAAGGAAAACTATTTCCTTTTTCTTTTTTTCTCTCACCCTTGCCTCACGTTAAATCTCAAGTAAATCCATTAAGGATTTTATTATTATTATTATTATTTTTTAGTTGTTGTATTAGATTTCTATTTTATCAACTTTTTATCAAAATAGAATTCTTATCTCATGGATCAGTTTTTTTTTTTTTAGGATTTCTTTTGATTTATAAAAATCTCAAGTAAATCCATTAAGGATTTTATTAATTTTGATTTTCAAAAAATCAAAAATAAATCCTTTAATATTTATCCCATAATTTCAAAAGATAATTCATTAAAAAATAATTTTCAAATTTCAACTTTTGAAATATTATCTTATTGAATTAAAATTTAATTAATCAAATAATTAAATATTAATTTTCATAAATTAATAAATAGATACATTATCTATTAATAAATATATTAAGACAACATTTGTCATAATTTCCAAACAAGAACTTTATGTAATAATTAGAGTGTAAAATAATTCATAATTATTTTAAATAATTCCCAACTATTTTTCTTCGCAATTATAATCTTCGAACAGTGATAGAAGACGACGAGGGACCGATGGACCTATAATTCTAAGCTCCAATAATTCCGTCGATTAATTATAAACTCTTTATTAATCAAACGAAAATTATAATTCTGGAGTAACTCCACAAATACCCAGAATTGCACTCTCAGAATTATAGAATTAATCACTCAAAGTATTCGTCCATTGAATAGTCATTACCTATGCAATGATCCTCCATAACAGATTCGTAAAGGAGCTAGGTATAAAATCCGTCAACCTCTCCAGTTACATCTTTATCCTTGACTTCCATTAGTTCTCAAGTAAACAATTAATTCATAACTTTTATGAATTTGCGCGCTAATCGTTCAGGTCCTGAACTAACAAACAATAGAATCTTATGAACGGATTTCATTATATCAGTTAGCATTCCCCAGCTATTCATTCAACTCATTCCCAAAATACAAGGTTTACGAAATGTAATAAATACAAAACCATACCGAGTAAATTAAAGAATAAATTAATATGATATATGAGTCTGCTAAATATAATGATTGTTAGATCATCACAATATGACCATCATATAATAAAATTGATGTTCCAGATTTAACGAATTATTAGAACTTTTCAATTTTATCGGGTCATGTCCAATATAATCTTATTATATAAATACATTCATTTTTAGGTCTCTACATAATATAGTCTGGAAAGACTATACCATTCATAATGGAATGAACTGTATTTATGACTTTGGATTTAAAGATTCCCAACTTCAAATCATAATCATGGACAAATTTTGATTATTACTCTTTAAATTTTATCCATGCATATATGCATGTAACATTTTACATAGACATATATGTTAATTTAAAGCTACATAAATAATCACGGAATTTTCATGAATTTTATAAAGCAAATCAAATGCATACATGGAATAAAATAGAATCACAAAATTATTAATCAATCATGTTTCGAACATATTTACTTGTCGGGCATACAAATCCCAACAATAACATCAACTAACCGATCACACAACCAATTAACATTGAACAATATTATCATTAAATACTGATAATAGCTTACCACTTCACCCATTAATATTCGTCACTCGGCCAAGACATCATCCACACACAAGGATACATAATTTGCTCACACACATCTCACATCCACAATCTTCTTCAAATCATTTCCAAACTCACTTCTTCATTAACAATACACACAACAACGCCACAAACCAAAACTCCAGCCAGTTTTCTACCAGCTCTACGTTAGGGCTTCAAAATTTTCCAACATCACAACTGCCAATAAGTAAAGGTATTTAAAAGCATAAGTAAATGTATTTAAAAACAAAACTTACCGGCTGGTGAGAGAGATTGGAGAACAGAAGATGAAAAGAAGAAAGCAGAATCGGCAAACGATTTGGGGATTTTAATAACCCTTTTGAGTCGAAATTTTTTAGGTTTTAGCGTCGAATTATTCGACGCTAAAACTTGGTGGTTCATAAAATTTAGAAAAATTTTCAGGGAAATTTATTCTTTAAAAAAATAATAATTTAGCGTCGAATTATAATCGACGTTAAAGATAGCCCATTCGCGTCGAAAATCTGTAATTGACGCGAAAGGGTTATCTTTTAGCGTCGAATAATATTTCGGCGCTAAAGTCAAATTAAAATAATAATAATAATCAAATTAATAATAATAGTCGAATTAATAATAATAATAAACCATCTATTAATCAACCAACAGTAAATAATATATATATATATAAATAAATTAATCACTATTATATGACACAACGTCATCGTCGGTATTTTAGGTTTCCTAGAAGGACAAGAACTCTGAACTCTTCTCCATTTGCCATTTCCACGCTAACTTGATAATGAGGAATTATCACAATATTTTCTATATTTTCTCGAGTCAGCGTGATATCTTCAGTCCCGATGAGTCGTCGGAGACTTATTCTTCATCAGAAATTATGACACAATCTTTCTCATGTGTTTCCCAATGCCCCTATGTTGTAACTTCTCTATCACTATCCATCCATTTCCTAATTTTGGATAAGACATATACATCACATATAGTGATTGGGTACAAAAAAAATATGGATCATTCTTGTACTAATAACGTTGAACATTAATTGCTTAGATGGTTATGAAATTGAATTCTCCTCTTTCTGGCATTTGTGTCAACCACTTGCATTCGAATACACATATACGTCTTCGGGGTCTATATATCAACTCAATGACTAATTGCTACACTCCATAGAAGTCCACAATATCATAATTATGTTCTCTTGGTACTACATTCCATTATATTCTGCGTACACGTGAACATCTCGCTGCTCAGTGTGAAATCGAACCTCATTCATAATGCATCCACTATATTCATAAGTGTGCTTTTGAGGCCCATATACCAATGCAACTAACGAAGATGACGGGTCCAGTTGACTATTTTCTACTTGGTTTTTTAGCTAACACATGATAATAATTGTGTGTTAATATAGCAAAAGTTTAATATTTACTGTTATGATATAAATAAACAGTAAATGTTAGGGCTTACAGTTGCCTCAAACCATTTTTTTGTGTTTTCCATCAACGATGTAGTCATTACCACATTGTAGTATGGTAATATGTTGCCTATACAAATTTAGAAGTATGTCATATCACATTTAAAAATGTAAGACGAAAAAAATAAACTTATGCACCTACAATACTTACGTTAATTACAGTTGCACTTCGTCGTAATTAAATATAAACCAATGGGCACGTTGAACTTCCTGCAGTGTTAGCAATTTCACACCTAATGATCCAAATGGTCTGCAATTTTTACGGAACACTGTGATATCTTACTGATTATTTTCATCTCCATCGTAGTTTCTTATCTGACGGTTAAAGAAGTTTCAATATTATGCACGTACATTGAACAAAATATTATTGCCTCACTGATTAAGACAACCTCTGCTATTGACCATTCAGGTCACGCTTTGTTTCTCACATATTATTTGTAATGTCTCAAAAACTTGTAGTTATTAATAATAATATTAATAATTTCTATGATTAATATTTTTAAAGCAAAATCAACTTCAAAAAATTAATATTTCAAATTTAATATTACCTCTTAATGGGTACATCCATCTGTAATGGACAAGACCTCCCCTCCTAGCTTGGATGGCAAATACATGGCCAGATGTACCATCACATAAAAAAATGGGTGGAAATATTCGCTCCAGCTTGCATAAGATGATCATGATTCCTCGCTCAAGTTCGTCAATAACAGATGTGATTAATGTTAGGGATATGCCCTATACCCAACTTGTGGATGGGTTATATGTACATGTATTTGTAATATTTTCATTAATTAATAAAATGGCAATCTTTATTATACGTGTCTTACACAACTTATATGAATCATCAAACACTGTAATAAAGCCCTTGGAGTAATAAGATGATGGCTTCCACGCCTTATGAGAATCATTACTCTTAAACGTTCCTAGTCATAGTTTTGTGAATAATCTGGGCGTTCACAAAGCGAAGAGACTAGCATGATGATATGATATGCCCTTAAGTGGGGTAGCCAATCTCATAGGCTACTAGCGGAGATTCGTCCGCTTGGTGTATCACATGGATGCATGAGTTGCTTGTGTTCATCGAACTGACCGCCGAAAGTTTTCACATGGAGTGTTTATCCCATGTGTCTGTGAGAACTTTCATGTATCAATTGTATGACTAGTTCTTAGACTTGAGGTCTTTAAAATCTTATGTGTGTATCAAATAACTTTGACATTCTCCTTCCCCGGTTTAAAAGATCCGGTCATAAGGGTATGATTGGGTCATTTATTGAAACACATGAAGTTTGTAAAGATACAACAGAGAATCGCCACTATCTCAGATAATATTTTCTTATATGAGTAGTATTCCAGTTCGCGGGGTGATATGTGTGATCAGTGCTTGAGACTGTGGCCGCAGCGAAAGAATCATGTGAGATCTTGGGTTAGCACGATTCATGACACTACAACATCATACATTTGACTATATGGGTAGACACTTTCCATACCCTAGGTCAAACTTGTGGGATACAGTGAGGCGATGGGCCGTATCATATGTAAAACGTATACAGAATGGGTATATATCTTTCCTTCTCATTTGGGGGCATTGGCATGTTGCTAGATGTCAACCTTGGTCATTGAAATTGAACGACCATCTAATCGGAGGATAATTTATGTTCGATTAAATATCACGATTCATTTCATGTCCAACTTGAGGGGAACCCAAAGGTCACACACAACAAAGTCGAATCAATGGTTAACAGTGCACAGTACAATTTAACAGCATATATGATTGCTGTAGGAATTGTTCATAAATGGTTCAATGTTTTAATTATTGAACATATCATTTATGAGGTCCATAGTGGCTTAGGGATTGGTGAATAGGGATTGGTGAATGACGATAGGGGCACTTTGGGAATTGGAATAAATAAATAAATAATAAATTTAAAAAAAATGTGAATAGTAAATGTTTTTTATTTGTTATTTGTTTTGAATTCAATTCGGCCCAAACTCTTATTAGGGTTTTATAATCTCATTAAACCACTAAATTAAGATCCAATGGCTAATTAAATTAGCATTTATCCCACATCGGATTCTTAATTAATTTTGTTGTCTTTGGAGCACCTATATAAACCCAAAAATTCTTCACAAATATTTGCACCAAACCTTTCATATCTTGGGTTTATATAAGTGAGCAACTCTAAAGTTTAAGAGTAAGCCACTGATTTTGAGGATCCTTAAGTCTAATTGACTAGAGGAACCTCGAGTTAAAAGTTTTGAGGTATTTGCCTAGGCTAGCACCAAGGGCAAAATACATGTGCACTCAAGGCGTAGTCTTGCCGTTGAGTTTTGGCTTTGGTGTGTGCACCTTGGAGGCCACACACTTGGGTGGCTCTTTGGAACGTGGAAAAGCTTGCTAAGTTAGAGAAAAGCTTGTAGATTGGAGGGAGGACTGGAGGAGGAGTCGGTTCAAGTAAGTCATTTTCTTTCTTTATTTTAATTAGAGTTATTATGATAGTTAGCATGTTTAGGTTTAGGTTTATGTTATTGCATGTTTTATGAGTTTTTATGCTTAGAATATATAGTAACATGCCTAGGCTTGTAGAATAATAAAAAAAAATGGGTCTTGGGCAAGGGATAGCGATATCATAATTTAATTTATTAAATTTTCCGCTGCGCACTCGCGGCCGCTTCCTAACAGTGGTATCAGCGCGCCGTTTTTGTTTTGATTAGTTTTCTCTCATTTGAACTCGAAATTGGTTGTGTAAAAGCTCGTTGGAAAGATAACACCCTGATCTTAATTTTAGGCACAAGTTTTGCATGATTTGGTTAATATTTGAATTGTGAAATTGCATTTAAATTTCACGCATCTGTAAAAAAATGTGAATATTAAATTTATTTGATTAAAATAAAATGCAATATCATAATTAAATATAATCAAAGTTATTTAATGCCTAAAATAATTCCAACATATTAAAACTCATATGCTTGATGATTCTATGTATGATTAGAATTGGCATGATTATTTTAGGGTGCAAGCATCTAGAGACTTTCTAAGGAAATAGAGAGTGTATTGCTTATCCCTTAGCTAAGTAATTATTCCGTGATGAACTTAGAGATTTATTACCCTTAAGGCTAATAATAAAAAAAATCACTTGTTTTAATAAAAGAATTTATAAAAGATACAAGTGGGGTTGGACCAAGGCGTTAATAAAACTTTCCAAACTAAAGTTAATTTAACCAAAGGTATTACTAGAGTTAGATAATGATTTGGTGTCTTCCTTCACTCACTACCTTTTTATAGCCAAAAGAAAAAGCTGTGAAGACATCTAGATAATCATTTACTCAAAGCTTACCTTAAAGCATATTTAAAGTGTTGGACTAATTTGGAGGATCTATGTTTATTCATGTCACCAAGGCAATAAGAGCCTAAGAGGTAAGGGTATTTAAGAGAGTTCGCTCCACCCTCCCTCTGGGGAATTTTCAATGGAGGAATCCATTTGACAGTTATTCACTTAAACTTGCTAAAATCCTCAATAATAATTTAAGTCTAAAATTTGCCTCCATTGTAAAGTATAGACCCAAAGAGCTTAAACCGTATTGGCAGGACTAGGCTTTACCAGACTGACCAAAACCAATTTGTCCCTAAATCGTACATTGACAATGGTTTGACTTTTCTGAGTCATAAGACGCATCGACCCTTAAGCGTGGTCTTATAACTTAGTGGAAATGATTGGGTGTCCACAAGGACTAGCATAAGCTATGGCATGTTTGATTGCCCAACCCAATGATCAAGGAATTGTGATTTATATCATAAATTGGTTGGGAACCTACCTAATTATCGTATTTATAACGACCGGCCCTAGTCGGAGTTATGAAATGATGATAATGGGATCCTTGCCCACAAGAAATCCATCATATTGGGGTTGATGCGATTTGCTTAAAATTTTAAAACAATTGAGTGAGAACAACTTCATAATATTAAAAGCCCATGTTATTATGAAACATTAATGAAAACATATTCCTAATTTTAACATTCTCTCTTAACAGGTGGGTTAAAATATTTCACAAACAATCAAATGGCAAACAGAGTATCACTTCATTTCATCCTTGATGAGCATAAGCTCAAAAGGGACAACTACAATGACTAGTTTAGAAACCTTAAAATTATCTTACGACAAGAAAAGATTTTTTATGTTCTTGAAAGACCATTTCCCCATGAACCCGCAGAAGATGCTAACCAAAATACATTTGATGCTTGGAAGAAACACGTCGATAATAATGAGCAAGCAATTGCATAATGCTTGGTGTAGGCATTGCATTTTTGCATATCAGCCCGATGATGAGTCTCGTATGGAGGAACACTACCTCTTTAGTTGTGAAAGCCGCGGGAAACGGACGTTGGAAGGGAAAGTTGGAAATTAGCATTTTGTCAGATTGAACTCGCTTGTTTCGCTTCGGGGTCGCTTGTTGGACCTCTGTTTTTAAAAACACACCAAACCGATTAAAACAATCCAAAATAATTAAAACATTGAAAACACATCTCACAAATTAAAGAATTAAAACCAATTAAAGGAAACGTAATCTAAATTAAAGGAAATCACATTCACCAATTAAATTAAATTAAATTCTAAGGAAATTAAATTCTTAAGGAAAATAAAACACACGCCGATTTAATTAAAGCACCTTCCTAAATTAAATTGAATCCCTTTCCTAAAATACATAAATCACTTCCCCAAATTAAAAGATTTTCCATATCACATTTTAATTAAAAGATATCCCCAATAAACAACCAAATCCTATTCCTTCTCCAACAGGTAAACCCTGGCTGGCTGGCTCATTATCACAAAATCAACCCTAATATTCCAAACCCTTTCACTCACGAACCCTCTCATCACACGCCCAGCCTCCACAAATTCACGCCACAAGCGCATCACCTAGCCTCCACAAATTCACGCCACAAGGACATCACCTAGCCTCCACGCCTTCACAACACAAGCGAATCACCAGCCTATTAACGCACAAATTGCACACTCATTCTTACTCACAAACTACACACACGGAACCCACACTGCCTTCACGTCAACAAACCCTTCGCCCCTCGTGAGCAGCCCCCACTCAGCACACACTCACGTTGCACCCTCCATCAGCGCCAAATAGCCACAAATCAGCCCCTTGCTTCACGCCCCTCAGCTTCACGTAACACACATTGACACCACATTTTGGCACACATTCAACGCACATAAACCATTCACATGAAACAACAACCCCTCCACTAGGTTAGAGACTCACGCAGCAACCAACAAACCACTCACTGCCTGCTACAAATTGCCTTCATCACGCTATTGCCCCCTTCACAAAGCCACTACCCCTCAACGCCTAGCCTGCCTTCACCTTGCCCTCACATAGCCTCCACTTAGCCCCCTCAGATTCACGCCCTTACTGCCAACCTCAATAGCCCCTACGCATCAACAACTAACCTTCACGCTAATAGCCTAAAACAGCCATCTCGCCAATTACAGAGCCTCACGCCTATACACCACTCGCAGCCCTCTCGCCAACTACACAAGTCTTCACGCCTCAACCCAAAAACCAGCCCAGTTCAGCCGCAAATTAGCCCTCATTGCACGCCCAGTTCAGTCCCAAAACCAGCCCAGTTCAGCCGCAAATCAGTCCCGAAACTAACCCAAGACAGTCCACTTCACTGCCTCCTCCACTGCCGCATTTTACCCCACTGTTCTGTCAAGTTTTGCAAGCCAATTTAACCTCCAAAACAGTCCAGAAAACACCCTAAAACTGCACTAAAAAACTACACAAAACCCCCCCTAAAAAATCACCAAAAACCGCAACCAATACCCCTCCAAAAATGCCCAAAACAGTCCCCTAAACAACCAAAACAGTGACCTAAAATACAGCAGCAAAACAGCAGCGAAACGGGGTAAAAACAACAGCCGGAACAGTAAAACAGCGAGGAAAGACGTTGAGTTGGTGAATCAAAAGAGGCAGATCATCCACCCTTCCAACGGACGTGTAACGCCCTTCCTGAGACGAAAAAAGAGGTTAGACCTGAGGGCACCCTTTACTTATCTTCTTTCGTTTTTATTTTATTTATTTTAAAATATTATTGCATGAGAGTCGTTTTGAAGCATGATGTGATTGTTGGATGAGCGAGATATGTGTTCCCTTTTTGTGGTATATTGGATGGAAAACCGGACGTAAATTCCGTAGCCGATTCCGAATGGACGGTAGTGCGGTCTGCACTCGGGATACAACGCCGCGTACCACTTAAAGATATACATATCTCGTCTCATCCAAATTTGTATTTGAGCATGTTATGGTCATAGGTTGTTTATTTATTGTTTAAGCATGATTAATTTAGTTCATTATTTAACTTTCAAAGCATAATTATGTTCTTTAGGTATGTTGTTCTTTATTCCCTATGCATGATGTTTTATCTAGTTTATGTTAATGTTTAATTAGTTATTTGATCATTTCGGTTTAATGGTTCAATATGCTCATTGTGTTGCATTGCGTGTTTGTTGTTTAAAGATTTATTTTCAAGCATGCAAACTTAGATTATGAGTTAGTTAGAAAAAGCATGTTAGATCTAAGTACCCTTTGAGCATGATTATTGAGTAGACTCGGTTGATTTATTGCACAAATTATATCATCACAAGTGACATAAGTAAGGGACCATTCCGAACCCAATGGTTTGAGGTCTTCCCTTGCGAGGGGTGAGTGCGGCCTTAAATCTTTGTCCGGTTCACACCGGGTGGCGACCCATGTTATTTCGTTACTTCCCAAATAGGCCGCGAGCCTAGAAAATAGCGTCGCCGATTTCTGTTGTCTACACTTGGCTCTATGTCGAACGAACTTCAGAAAGCTCACGAAGATATGGATGCTCAAACCATCATCTTTCACTTGAAGGAGTTGTATGCAACTTCCGTGAGATTCCAAGTGTCAGTGTGCCTTATTCCAAACAAAATATAAGGAAGGATCTGTTAGTGGACATGTGCTTAAGATGATTGGCCACATTGAAAAATTGGCCAACCTCGGGTTCATCATGGATCATGAGATAGGTCACGATCTAATTCTTCAGTCCTTACCAAAAGACTTCTCTAACTTTATTATGCAGTTTCATCGTCTAATAGAAGCTACTTTAGTAGAATTGCACAATCTGATAAAGCAAGCAGAGAAGGACTTGAAACCGGAGCTTAAAAACTCTGTCATGCTTACGGTACGGACCTGAAGCCACGAGGCCCAAAGAAAAATAAGGGCAAGGCCAAGGCTCCAGATCACCTAAAGCCCAATGGTAAGGTGGAGAAGAAAAGGGGAAAGGGGAAATGTTTCTTTTGTGGAAAAAAGGGTCATTGGAAAAAAGACTGCAAATCCTTAAAAGCCAATGAAGCTAGGGAAGCCCAAGAGGCCAAGAAGCCCAATGCTTCAGGTATGTTGTATATGATTGAACTATATTCTCAAAACTCTGAACCTTCTACTTGGGTGCTTGACACCGGTTGTGGGACTCATTTGTGTAACAATGTGCAGGGCCTGAGAAACAGTATGAGACTCCGTCATGGGGAGGTTGACATAAGCATGGGTAATGGAGTAAAACTGGCTGCATTGTGCGTGGGGACTTATTCATTAGTTTTGCCGAATGGTTTAGTTTTAGACTTAGAAGATTGTGTTTATGTACCTTCTCTAGTAAAGAACATCATTTCAATTTGTAATCTTTTTCTTTATGTAATAAAGGCTTTTCATGCCTAATAAGTTGTAATGAATGTTCTATTTATTTCAATGAAATAAAATATGGAGATGGTATTTTGAATAATGGTATCTATGTCTTACAAACTAACAAAGAATGTTCAACCTCTAATATATACAACGTTAACTCGAATAATCTCAATGAATCACTTCTATGGCACAGTCGCTTAGGTCATATCAATGAAACAAGATTAACTAAGCTACATAAGGATGGGTATTTCAGACCCTTCAAATATGACCTTATGGAACTTGTGAGTCTTGTTTACTTGGTAAAATGACCAAATTACCCTTCAAAGGTAAAAGACAGCGTGCAGCGGAGACATTAGAACTCATACACTCTGATGTATGCGGACCAATGTCAGTCACCGCTAGAGGTGGATTCTCCTACTTCATTACCTTTATCGATGATCACTCCGATATGGGTATGTGTACCTTATGCGGTACAAATCTGAAGCCTTTGAGAAATTCAAAGACTTCAAAGCTGAAGTAGAAAACCAGCTTAATAAAAGTATTAAGTCACTAAGGTCTGACCGAGGTGGTGAATACTTAAGCGACGAATTTCAAGATTACTTGAGAGAAAATGGCATTGTTTCCCAGTGGACTCCTCCGGGAACTCCACAGCATAATGGGGTCTCCGAAAGGAGAAATCGGACATTATTAGATATGGTCGATCAATGATGCCAGACACGGATCTACCTCTTTCATTTTGGGGTCTTGCTTTAGAAACTCTGCAACACTACTACTAAACCAAGTTCCTTCCAAGACTGTTAGTCAAACACCATATGAGTTATGGTCTGGGAAACGTCCTAGTCTTAGTTATCTAAGAGTTTGGGATGTGACGCATATGTTAAGCTCACACAAACTAACAAATTGGATGATAGGGCAGTTAAATGTAAGTTTGTAGGATATGCCTTGAACTCAAGAGCATACGTGTTCTACGTCCCAAATGAACAAAGAACATTTGTCTCACGAAATGCTAAATTTCTAGAGAATGAATTCATTCTCAAGAAACATAGTGGGAGTAGACTTGACCTTGATGAGGTACGAGAAGAACAAACTAACATAGAACTAACCCCAGGCCCCTCAAAAGGGCAGCGACGAAACAACCACAAAGTTATGAACTTAGAAGGTCTGGTAGGGAAAGATATGAGCCTGAAAGATATGGTTTCCATATTGATGAGGAACATGATCAGGTCATTGATAATGACGATCCCACCAGTTATGACGAAGCAATGCGTGACATTGATTCAGTCAAGTGGCTTGAGGCCATGAAATCCGAAATAGACTCTATGTATCAGAATCAAGTCTGGGACTTGGTGATGCACCTGAAGGGATAAAACCCATAGGCTGCAAGTGGATTTACAAGCGTAAAACTGATGCAGAAGGCAACATCCAAACCTATAAGGCTAGGTTGGTGGCGAAAGGTTATAGACAAATCCAAGGAATTGACTATGACGAAACCTTCTCGCATGTTGCAATGATAAAGTCCATTCGAATTTTACTGGCACTAGCTGCACACTTTGATTATGAGATTTGGCAGATGGATGTCAAAAACTTTCCTTAATGGGAACCTCGTAGAGGAAGTCTATATGACACAACCTGAGGGGTTTGCATCTAAGATGATCATAATAAAGTATGCAAGCTTAAACGATCCATTTATGGACTCAAGCAAGCCTCCAGAAGTTGGAATATACGATTTGATGAGACAATCAAAGAATTTGACTTCATCAAAAATGTAGACGAGCCTTGTGTTTACAGAAAAAGTAGTGGGAGTGCTGTTGTATTTCTTGTATTATATGTCGATGACATATTAATCATCGGGAATGATATTCCCATGATGCAAGCCACCAAGCAATGGTTATCTCAGAATTTCTCCATGAAAGATTTGGGAGAAGCAGCCTACATCTCTCGGCATTAAGATCTACCGTAATAGATCTAAGAGGTTGTTAGGACTTTCTCAATCTACGTACATAGATAAAGTTTTGAAAAGATTCAAAATGGAATATTCCAAAAGAGGTAATTTACCTACTTGTCATGGAATCAAATTATCTAAGGAGCAATGTCCACATACTCCTTCAGATAGAGAGCGTATGAGTAGGATCCCTTATGCTTCAGCAATAGGATCGATCATGTACGCCATGCTATGTACAAGACCTGATGTCTCTTATGCTCTTAGCATAACGAGCAGGTATCAGGCAAATCCTGGTGAGCAACACTGGGCAGCTGTCAAAACAATCCTCAAGTATCTGAGAAGAACTAAGGATGTGTTTTTGACATACGGAGATTGTTCTGAGATGAAAGTCATTGGTTACTGTGATGCGAGCTTTCAGACCGATAGGGATGACAGCAGATCGCAAACAGGATATCTGTTTACTTTGAATGGCGGTGTTGTCAGTTGGAAAAGCTCAAAGCAGTCAACTACAGCGGACTCCACCACTGAAGCCGAGTATATTGCAGCATCTGAGGCAGCTAAAGAAGCAGTCTGGATAAAGAAGTTCATCACGGAGCTGGAAGTGCTTCCCGCGATAAAGAATGGCGTCACGATGTACTGTGACAACACGGGCGCCATTGCTCAATCAAAGGAACCAAGGTCCCACCAGAAATCCAAGCATGTACTCAGGCGATTTCATCTCATCAGGGAGATTGTTGAGAGAAAAGAAGTTATTATAGAGAAAATACCCACAGAAGATAATCTTGCAGATTCTCTGACTAAAGGCTGACTCAACAAAAGCATGATAGGTACACCCGAGAGTATGGTGTCCAGATTCATACTAGTTGGCTATAGTGCAAGTGGGAGATTGTTAGGGATATGCCCTATACCCAACTTGTGGATGGGCTATATGTACATGTATTTGTAATATTTTCATTAATTAATAAAATGGCAATCTTTATTATACGTGTCTTACATAACTTATATGAATCATCAAACACGGTAATAAAGCCCTTGGAGTAATAAGATGATGGCTTCCACGCCTTATGAGAATCATTACTCTTAAACGTTCCTAGTCATAGTTTTGTGAATAATCTGGGCGTTCACAAAGCGGAGAGACTAGCATGATGATATGATCCGCCCTTAAGTGGGGTAGCCGATCTCATAGGCTACTAGCGGAGATCCGTCCGCTTGGTGTATCACATGGATGCATGAGTTGCTCGTGTCCATCGAACTGACCGCCAAAAGTTTTCACATGGAGTGTTTATCCCATGTGTCTGTGAGAACTTTCATGTATCGATTGTATGACTAGTCCTTAGACTTGAGGTCTTTACAATCTTATGTGTGGATCAAATAACTTTGACATTCTCCTTCCCCGGTTCAAAAGATCCGGTCATAAGGGTATGATTGGGTCATTTGTTGAAACACATGAAGTTTGTAAAGATACAACAGAGAATCGCCACTCTCTCGGATAATATTTTCTTATAAGAGTAGTATTCCAGTTCGCGGGTTGATATGTGATCAGTGCTTGAGACTGTGGCCACAGCGGAAGAATCATGTGAGATTCTTGGGTTAGCACGATTCATGACACTATCAACATCATACATTTGACTATATGGGTAGACATTTTCCATACCCTAGGTCAAACGGTGGGGATACAGTGAGGCGATGGACCGTATCATATGTAAATCGCATACAGAATGGGTATATATCTTTCCTTCTCATTTGGGGGCCTTGGCATGTTGCTAGATGTCAACCTTGGTCATTGAAATCGAACGACCATCTGATCGGAGGATAATTTATGTTCGATTAAATTATCACGATTCATTTCATGTCCAACTTGAGGGGAACCCAAAAGGTCACACACAACAAAGTCGAAATCAATGGTTAACAGTGCACAATACAATTTAACAGCATATATGATTGCTGTAGGAATTGTTCATAAATGGTTCAATGTGTTTAATTATTGAACAGATCATTTATGAGGTTCCATAGTGGCTTAGGGATTGGTGAATGACGATAGGGGCACTTTGGGAATTGAAATAATAAATAAATAAAAAATGTATTAGTAATATGAATAGTAACATGAATAGTAATATGAATAGTAAATTTTTTATTTGTTATTTGTTTTGAATTCCAATTCGGCCCAAACTCTTATTAGGGTTTTATAATCTCATTAAACCACTAAATTAAGATCCAATGGCTAAGATTAAATTAGCATTTATCCCACATCGGATTCTTAATTAATTTTGTTGTCTTTGGAGCACACTATATAAACCCAAAGAATTCTTCACAAATTTTTACACCAAACCTTTCATATCTTGGGTTTATATAAGTGAGCAACTCTAAAGTTTAAGAGTAAGCCACTGATTTTGAGGATCCTTAAGTCTAATTGACTAGAGGAACCTCGAGTTAAAAGTTTTGAGGTATTTGCCTAGGCTAGCACCAAGGGCAAAATACCCGTGCACTCAAGGCGTAGTCTTGCCGTTGAGTTTTGGCTTTGGTGTGTGCATCTTTGGAGGCCACACACTTGGGTGGCTCTTTGGAACGTGGAAGAGCTTGCTGAGTTCGAGAAAAGCTTGTAGATTGGAGGGAGGAATGGAGGAGTCTTCGGTTCAAGTAAGTCTTTTCTTTCTTTCTTTATTTTAATTAGAGTTCTTATGATAGTTAGCATGTTTAGGTTTATGTTCTTTGCATGTTTTATGAGTTTTTATGCTTAGAATATATAGTAACATGCTTAGGCTTGTAGAATAATCAAAACAAATGGGTCTTGGGAAAAGGGATAACGGCATCATAATTTAATTTATTAAATTTTCCATTGCGCACTCGCTGCCGCTTCCCAACAATTAATGTCATTTGACACAATTGTTTTAAGAAGCCACATAGATCAAGTTCGATGTCATATATATTTGACTGCAAATAATGTCGAATGCCAACAGGAATGAGAATCTTAATAAGCACATGACAGTCGTGACTCTTTAACCCATTTACCGTATCATCTCTGACCCACTGTCCAATATTAGATGCATAATCATAAGGAAATTTCATCATTTTCAGCCAATCACAAAATGATTTTCTCTTTGACTGAGTTAGCACGTAACTAGTATGTGGCTTAATAAAACCTTGAGGAGTGGCCGTTAAGTCCAATTCAATGCGAATTCTAATATCTTGTAGGTCCATTCTAGCATTTTCAGTGTCTTTCGTCTTACCCAGAATGTTGAACAGTGTGCCAACTAAACTCTCGCATATGTTTTTTTATATGCATTACATCCAAATTATGTCGTAGACTTAGACTCCCTCAATACTCTAACTCAAAGAAAATACTCATTCCCGTCCAATTCAAATCTTCAGGTTGACGGTTTTGATTTTTATCTCTATTATTAAGATGCTTTCCTGGTATGTTGTTTATGAGATGTTGATGTTGGCAAATTTTGTCAAATCCAGTCAATTCACTAGGCATACTCCGAGGTTCTGGTTGACCGTTGAATAATTTATTCAGTAACTGCTAGGAAGGTGTTTCACTCGCAAAAACTGGGCATGCCATGTATCCCTTAGTGTGTTGGACAAAATGACCCATATCGTCACTATTTGCACAGATCATTGTGTTGTTGTAGCAAATTAACTATGTGACAAGGAAATTGCACTCTCATCATTTGTGATTAGATCACCATAGATATATAAATGAAGAGAGGTCCCTATGATTAGTTCCTGGATTGAGAATGATATGAGACAGTATCAATCCCCGAAGGATTAATCATTAATATCCCTAGCCGGAGTATTATCGAGATAGGACATCGATAATGCGGAATAGGCTAGTATTGCACTTGTGCGCGTGTGAGGGCACAACGGCATAGTTTTCTCATATATATAAGTATTGGATACTTATGCAAGTGCGATATGAGGTTGTGTTTCACCGATGGTACGGGAAACAGCTTCGCTCTGGATAGACCTTCGGAATCCCATTGGTATTATGACTATGTGTCTATGGGAGGCCGAAATCAGGTAGGTGTGTAAAGTCTTAACCTGAGACTTACATCGCTAATACTTGCGATAATCGATAGACTTTGGTCTTGGTGGTACAGGGCTTTAACCGGTTCTGCGTACACCACTTCTGGGTTTATCAGAGAGTCGTAGTGTATTGGGTGTGATGTCAAGACGGAAGTATCACTTCAGTCATAGTGGAGATGATGTCACGCAGGATACGGTATTAGTGCTCTTAAGTGTTGCGCAACCATCGGGATATTATGACTAGGTCATACATATCCGATTATAGAGACTAGTTACCAGACATCCGACATGTGCTTCGGACGGGGCAGACACTTATCCAGCCCCAGCCCTAGCACGTGACTATCCGATACTGGGCCGTATGCACAATACTACGGTATACTACGCTCGATACAGATCTATATATATTCCTGTAAGAATATTTCTGGAGAATTGGGTAGGCATGGCGCTTTGCTAGAAGCCAACCTTGTCTTGTAATTGGTATAAACGTAGTACGCGATACTTACGTGTTCGGATAGTCCGACGACCGTATTTACTGCCAACATATCCGGAGATCTCATGGGTCGGTTCCTGAAGATTCACCGATGACGTATGACTCGCACTTTAATTAATCTGGGATTAATTCGATGAGAGAGAAAATTAATCTGGGATTAATTACTGAGATATTTTATCTCGGATAAAATATCGTTAAAGAGAGAGAACGATTAATTTGGAATTAATCGATAAATTAATATATTCGATATATTATAACGAAATTAGATTTCGACGCAGAATTGAAATTAGATTTTAATTCGGGCGAACGAATTAATTTAGAATTAATTCGTTAGCGACGTGAATAGATGATTCGCTAGGCGTAATCATTTAATTACGACGCAACGGAAAATTCGTTAATTTGGAATTAGCGAACCCGAGCCCGGGATTGTTTGCGAGCGCATTCGCATTTCGAATTCGAGTGCGGCACGCAAGTCAAATCAAGCGTCAAAATCGCAAGTCACATCAAGCGTCAAATCACATGTCACTTTGAGTGATGTGACATTTGAGTGATTGATGTGAATGATTTGAGTGATAGACAAGCATTTAATGCTTTGCTTTTTGAAATAGAAAAAGTAAATGGTTTATTAAATATTTTTGGAAATTATATAAACCTTTTACAATTTTTATTTTCTAACTCATTATCTCTCTCCCTTTTACGGTATTAGGCTTTTTGGAGCCAAAAACTTATTCATCTTCTCTCTCGGTCTTGGACCGATTTCTTCATCTCTTTCTCTGGTTTGACCGAAAGAAATTGGAAAAGAAATGATCTTGTTACAAGATCTATGTGCTAGCACACTCTTGGAGGCATCCTAAGGTGATAGGGAAGTGAGTTCGTGAGCTTGGAAGCTTGGAGCTTGGAGCTTCAATGGTGTCTCCCATGGCCGAACCTTGGAGAAGCCGAACCAGTCACCATCGTGCAGCCCCTCACACGCGCAGCTCACTGCCGAGCAAGGGAGAGCAGTTCGCACTCCATCTTTGTTGCATCTCTACCGATCAATGTGAGTTATTCCGCACCTCCTTTGATATGTATTCAACTCGTTTTGTGCATGATTTATGATCCTTGGGACTTGATTGAAACTCAACAATGGTATCTTGAGCCATTTGTGCATAAAACGAATTTAGGGTTCTTAGCAAAATTTGAGGCTTTTTGATTTAAGCATGATTTTGACAAATTGTTTGTTTAAGAATATTTGTATATGAATAACTTAGAGTTATATGTAATCAATTTAAAGAAAAATTAATTGGATTGATTTTCCCCAATTTGCTTATTGTTGGCCAAAACTTTAAATTGGGTAAACTTGATTTTGAGCATGTTTAATGAAATTAGATGAATTAGAATGCTTAAATGTGTTTAATTGATGATTGATTAGATCAATTTGATGAAAAAGTGTTTGGAACAATTTTCCCCAATTTGCTTGTGATGGCCGAAAATATGAACCCTAATATTGTCTTGGATTTTTGATTTTTCGTTCATTGGATGACTTGCAAATCATTTGGGGATGTTGAATTTATGTTTAATTTGGTTCAATTGGATTGAATTTGATTTGGGCATAATTTCCCTCTTTGGCCGAGACACTTGAAGCATGAAATTGGGTTTGATTTTGATCAAATTATGTTGGACATGATTCATTGATGTTAAGCATGATTAATTGGACAAATTTAGTGTTTTGGAAACTTTGATTTGGGTAATTAATAATGCTATACACTTTAGGTAATTTAATTGGAAATTTTGGAATTTTTGAAATTAAATTATGGGCCTTAAAATTGGATTTGGGCTTTTAAAGTTGTTATTGGGTTTATTGGACTTTGTTGTACAAAGTTGGTTTAGGCCAAAATTGGTTGGATCCAATTAGGCCCAAAACCGCTTCCAAAAGGCCCAAATGAGACTAATGAACCTTTAACGTTTAAATGGGCCTAATGGGCCTAAATTAATTTATGGGCTTATGGGGTAACTCCCGGATTGGATTTTGGTTATTCGGTTTGACCCGAGTTGACCAAAAGTCACACGCCTCAAGAAATTAATTAAAAGCCCATTAGACTTTAATTAAATTAATATTGGATATTAATCGGGCTTTGAGACCCGTAACGATTAAATTTGGAATT